>VZTD01003765.1:2343968-2613258 GCA_013397725.1 Rhagologus leucostigma | reverse complement strand
GTTATTAGTAATGGCTGAAGTAGCTTTATTTGAATCCTCCAATCATGCAAGCATTTCTTAAATAGTTTTGCCAGCGTACCTCGTCCTTGACCAGGAATATTTTATTTTTGTGTTCCAATTGAAGCCTTTTTTAATAGAAGAACTGTCAATTGTTATAAATCTTTTTGTACTGTGTGACTGTGATGCGATATGACCATGCATCCACAAAGAACTTGCTCTGCTTGGATTTTAAGATAGTGACGGCCAAAGCTTACAAGTCCTGGCAATGTGCCTAAGTAAGCTTAAACCACTAAAACTTTGAACTAATGAGTTATAAACCAGCAGGGGACCTCTGCAGAGCGTAAGTATAAGGGAAGTCAGATACTGTCAGATTTGTAACACTAATTCAGAAGCACAGATCTCCCACTCAAATACCAGATGTCAGTGTGTTGTTTTGTTGACTCATTAATGGCAGTTTTAGAATGGCTATTTTTTCTTACTGAAGCTGATTAATGAACTAGTGAAAAGAGAATAATACTATTCCTTAGTTTCCAAGGGCTGTCTTGACTATGTTCTTTGTCTAAGGAATCTTTACCCAAACCACTTACTTCCATGTGATTCAAAGGATCATTATGAATTACTGCATTATTATTATTACTATTATTGTTGGCTTTCACCTCAGTGGCAGACATGGGGCCCAACTCAGGTTTTTCACACTTGGCATTATAGACAAATGAATATTAAGAAATTACTCATACTGGCATATGGAGTATGTGTTTTTTAACTCCTCCAACATTATTTAAATTACAAATTTCTGATAGTCTTGCAAGTAGTTGCTGAGCAGTTCTGGAAACTAATATTGCCTGACTTCTGGGTATTTTGGACTTTTTCTAATCTTATTTGCCTGGTCACAGATAGAGTCTACATATTCATCTCAACAACAGGTACTAATAATGTTGCAGAAAATAAGGTCTGTCAAATCTACGGGTCTGGCTTCTAAGACAAAAAAACCTCATAAAAATCTGTATTTCCTTTTTTTTTTTTTTGAGGAAAAAATTCTATAAAGAAGAAATCTGCAATTTGAATGAAAAGTTCATGGGAGCTTGTTATCATTTCCAAAGTTTGTGGAGCCAATTAAAAAAATTTCCCTTTCTTCACAGGAGACCTACCAGCAAAAATTAGTTGGGTAGTCTCACCTTGTCTTGATTTTTTTTTCCACAGCCTATAAAAAACATTGCAAATGTGACATGATTGGCAGTCTCTGCATGAGAGAGGCCAAGGACTAGAATAACAAGATAGTTTGCAGGTCAAGAGAAAAGTGAATTAGTAGAGTTGGAGTAAGAAACTTGCGCAGCCTGGATCCACTGTTCAACTCGGTCAGTGCTGTTAGTCTTATACTTTGATGAACTCTAAATTCACTGAGAGAAGACAGAAAAGAAGTAATAGTAGGGCTGAATGAATCCAGGAGCGGAAATGTGTTAAAGAACCTTTCACCTCCACTGTTATTTCACAATGAAGCAGAATAAAGCCAGCCCTTTCAAAAGAAGTTAAAGGGAGTTTTTGAAATGAATCTAGCCAAGGTCAGAAATTCTTATAACTCTTATTATCTCTTGACTCTTCAGTGATGTCTGAAGAATATATTCTTGGTCCCACTTTATGATGGACAGGTGCAAAATTACAAGCCTTTAAAACTTTTAGTAAACTTAGGGAAAAGTGCAAGAAATAAACGTAAATAGATAGTGAAATAAATAAAATACTGGGTCTCACGGCTGAGTTTAGTTAGTTATATGCCATTGTCACTTCAATACTAAGGTCATTTAATGTAAAGTTTAATACTTTCCAGTGTGTTCCATCCGATTTTTCTTTAAAATATTATTCCTCTATTAATCATATGTACTTCCCAGAGAAGTCCAGATAAACACACAGTTCAGATCAAAATCTGAATTCATTATCTCAGGGCAGCTTATTAAGCAGCAGAAGATGAGATGTTCAAAATAATTTTAAACAGGAATTTTCTTTGTGAGTGAAGGAGAAAGAAATACCATTTTCTTCTTCCTGTGTTCTGAGCCCTTTCTCCTCACTCACTGCTACTTTGCAGTATCAACTCCACTTTCTTTTGTGGCATCTTTGGCTCAAAATGCCTACAGTCCAATTTTGAGCCAGTCCTCATAAAATTTGTCTTCTTATTTCTGTGTAGGTTTTTTGTGTTAGCAGTATGGTGGATAGTAAAGACATAAATTAAGACACAGTGCTAATTTATTATGATTTGGAAAGATCTTGCTTTCTGAATAATGTCCCTAACTATTTCAGTATATGTTGAGTAACAACTTAAATAGGGGTTATGTTGCACTAAGTTAATGAAATATTTCCACTAGGTCTATTTATTGCAAGAAGCAAATACTGGAGTATCTCAAGGTTATTTCTAATACTTGACTCTTTTAATGATTATTTTATTTGAAGTTAGAGCTCTGTTTTTAATGGAATAGTTATTCTGCTTGACCTTATATAGCTTTAAAGTTTGGGTTTTCTTTTCATCAATTCATCTATATTAGTAAAGCGAACTTCAAGATTTCAGAAAATATATGGTCCTAATGCAATGAAAATGAAACAAAATTCGAGCTAGAGAAATAACCTAACCAACCACACAAAAATCAAAAAAACCCCTATGTACTAGTTTGAAAACAAACTAGTGAGAGACTCCAAGTCAGAAATACAATTTAATAGGAAAAAGTAAAATAAATCCAAGAGTACAAAAAAAAACAACCCACTGACAAAGTGAGAGTACAACCTGACCCCCTGACAGTCAGGGGGGGTTGGTAGCAGTCCGATTAAATGGTGGCTGCAGTCCTCCTGGAGTGATGGTTCTGTTGAAGCAGTGATCCTGTAGAAGGGTCTGGTCTTCCTCTGAAGGTCCAGTGGTGGTGTAGAAGGGTCTGGTCTTCCTCTGGGAATCCAGTGGAAAAAGGCTGCTTGTGGTCTTTCAAACCTCAGATTATATCCAGGTGGGAATGCTTGGCTCCTTCCCCCTGGGCGGAGCATCTCACAATGGGATGGTGAGTCACAGGGCAAGGCACTGATGGGTCCATGAACAGGAGATAGTCCAGGATGAGTTATCTGTGAGTCATGAGGCAAGGCATTGATGGGGCCGTTAACAGGAAATAGTCCGGAGGGAGGAGGCAGGGAACATTGCTGCACCTGGTTTCAACAGCTCATGAGGATGGTAATAGAATACACTGTAACCCTAGGACACCCTAGAAGGGTGAAGATCTTCAAAAATAAGCCTGTACAATAACAAGACCACTTGTGAAGGTCTTTTTAATATGTAACAGGTAATACAGAATAGCACTAGCATAGTTGAAAAGTAATTAATTTCTGTGTTAATTTCACAGTATAAGCAGTAGTGTTTGGAAAGCACTGAAGTAATTTGCATTACACAGTTTTTGTTGAAAAAATAGACTTTTTGTAGTACTATGGGTTATCGTTGCTGTCTCTCTTGCAGAATAAGTATGTAACTTTTGAATACATAGGTAACTAAATGGAAATTTATAAGGTCAGATATAGAACACTTTAGTCTGCCATGGGGCTATTTCCTTAAGTTCATATGGGTGTAATTCTTTCAAGGACTCATTGTCATTAAATTAAATTTAAATGTGTAGTTCTAGAAAGTGAACCAAGAAAAAAATTATGTAATGAACAATGGCAAAATTTAGTAAAAAGTCTAAACAGGAGGAACTATAAGAATTTCAGTGAAAACATAGAGGTATGAGATAGCCAAACATCATTCAAATAATAAGCTTAGCAATAAACTTTACTTTTCCCTATTTTACACCTTGTACGAGTAGGTATAGAAATGTCTTTTGTTGAGTTCATTCCTGCAAATGGCCAGATCACACGTGTTCTAATGAGGAAGCTGAGAATCGTGGTCATTGGGAAGGAAGTCCAAGGTTTAGTGAACAGGAAAGTGCTGTTCACACTACCTGCAGCACACCCATAAACAGCCTTGTTTGCCACCTTCCTATTTTATGTGCTGGAGCATTCTGAGCACTACTTACTGCCACAGTTTTATGGGAACCGTGGGCTTCCCTCACCTGAATGCTCAAAACACTTGCTATTTCTTTACTTACATTTCAATTAACTTTAATCAGCAAGCAGTAACCAGGGTGCTCATTTGATCACTGAAATCTTAGTTACATCCTGCTATGTTTCCATGCTGGATTTTCAATTTTATACTGATTTTCCCAGAAGTTTATTATCTGACTCTCCTTTAGTGTTAAGACTGAAGCAGCTATGACTGAACCAAAGAAAGGAAGAATAATTTCTATTGGCTTTGGAAGTTCCTAGAACTTTTTTTAGTTCTTAGGAATTATGTCATCTGCTATAAATACTTTGAATAAATTGTAACAGTATTTGATACTGTTAATGTGAAAGATTTAAGTCACCTTGATGGTGCTTTTTTTCTGAGTGGTTATAGACTGATACACACTGAAAAGCTTAGAGTGCCTTATATTCATATTTATTTCTGTGCCCTCTTTTTAATGTCTAACGCTTCTTCTGTTCTTAGAAGAGGACTTATACTCTGGAGGTTAATTTAGCATAATTTAAGTACTAGAATCACATAGATTATTAAGGTCCTTTGGATTTCACTGTAATTTTTCACTTCATAGTGATATGGCGAAATTCTGATTGCCTTCACAATGATCTAAATCAAGATAACATCACCAAGAGGCTTGGACTTGGTAACTTTTTTTCATCGTTTTTGTGATACATACAGGACTACCATAGGACAGGGTTGTTACTAAAACAATAGATTTTCTATGAGTTTCTTAGCTAGAAAGTGACAGTTTATTGGAGTTTTTAAGAATTTTATCTCCAAAATTGTGCACTTGTATCTGAATTGAATACCTGTACTAAACTGCAGGTTCTGGTTTTTTTCTTATCAAATTTCTCAAGCAATTTTTTTAACAAGCTAGGTACAAACCTGTATGAATGAAAACAATGTTGAGAGCAGGATCTGACCTAGTCACTTCAAATAAAATGCACTTGAGAGCTCTTAAAACTTGATCAGTTAAACTGTTTCTGTTCTAAAAATACCAAGTATGTAGAAACTTCATGATAAATGCAACAATCACTCTGCAGAGGATATGGGTAATTCTTCAAAAGTAATATAATTGCAGCTCCCAAAAAGGTTTCAAAAAAACTTCACAGTAGTAAAAGTAACAGAGTAAGCTAAAGACATGCCAACGCAGTGGCAGCAGTAAGATGTCTTTTTTAACAGTCAGACACACGAGCCTTCACCTGCAACCCTTCTTGCTCATTCTAGTTCAAGTCCTTTTATCTTCAGCCCAGAAAGACTGTGGTCTACTGAGAAGACACTGCTCACTCACAAAGGTCATAGGGCTCTTAGGTCCTTGGTGTACACAATAGCTGTATGGCACTGGCATAAGAACTTCTTTCCAAGGATTTACATAGAGATAAAGAATGAGTATATCCAACCAATCCAGATGCACTAATTTGACCTTAAGATTGCATGTCCTGGTTCTGTCCAAGAAAGAGTTAATTTTTGCAGTAGACATGATGAGGCAGAGCCTGGAGCCATGTGGGCATGGCTAGGATGTTATTCTCTACTACCTCACATCAATTGCCAGGAATGGGTGTAAGGGACTCTCTGGCTTCTGAGAAGAAAGGCATGATTTTCCAGTGGAGAAAAGTGCAGCTCTGTGCGGAACCCTGGCTGCCATTGTTCACTGTTGCCTGGGTCCATGGTGAGTACTTTTGCATGTGAATCACCCTCTTTTTGTATACTTTTGTCGTAATATTGTTACTGTTACTGTTTATTTTCTTATCTCATTGCCATTTCCAGTAAATTGTTCTTATTTCAACCCACTGTCTTTGTCTTCTGTGCTTCCCACTCAGCAGGGAGAGGAGCGGTGCGTGGTCTTTTTAGTGGGAGTACTAAATTGGGGAATACCATTCCTAAACCATGACACTGCAGATGTCTCCTCAGGTCAGATCTGGACAATTCGATTGTGTTGTGCATCTGTAGGTACTAGGGAAGGTGTGTATGTTTTCTGTCTTCACTTCTGTGGGCACCTCTCTAGTTAGCAGAGCACTGGGAAACTTGGACCACTGTACTAGGAACAGCCAGGCCAGATCTCAAGAAATAGCACTACTGGGGATCTGACCTGCAATCTGTGGAGGAGGATTATGTAGGAGTTACTGATTTATCTGGCCAGCTTGGGAGTAATAAAGGATTTTCTAGTCCTTTTCATGAAAGAAACCTAGCAATATAAGTCCATGGAAAGAAAGCAGGACTAATTACTTACTGTATGACAGTCGAGTGTGATGTACAGAAAACCTAAAGGATGATTGCATAGGGGCTTGTGGTTTTTTTGAGATATTTAGCAGTATGGGATAGCTTTTATCCTGTGGAGTATTCAAGCTGAAGTGTTGCATAGACATGGCCTGTCCATTCAAAAGCCTAAAGGCTACATATCTACAATCCAGGCCATAACATTTGCCAGCAGCAACTGGAGTACTCCAAGTTGTAGGGGTACTCTAGTAAGGGTCCATGAGACAGTATGGAAACATCTGGTTGTTTTGTTTTTAAGCAGCCAAGTTGCAGACCTCATCCACTCTTTCAAGGAGATGAAATTAATTTCTGTGAGAGAATCCGTACATGGCCTGTATGGCCTGTATACCATATGGGTCCTACTTAGCATCTATGCGTCCAAGTAGTTCACCGTGCCTCGGTATATATCACTTGATGGAATCAGTGTGACATCTCATCCCCAAACACTTCCTAGTTTAGGAAAATTACTGCATGAAACTTTAATAGGCCTATTTTGCCCTTTTCACTGTTACTTTTAAATAGAAAATTATCACGTATCTTCTCAAAGGTGAACAGTGAGGAAAAACAGTCTTTTGAATTCTTTGCGAGGATTTTTATTCTACTAATTAATAATCCTGTTTCTACCCAGCCATATAAAGGACAAGTGTGTGAAAAATGGTATCATACGGATGAAGAACAATGTTCTACTCATAAATTTGTAATTCTTGCAATAAGTTTGCCATTCTTTATGCATCCTGCAGAATGTGAAAACAAATGGGAATTCCTTAAAAATAGTATGATTAGTATTAGAAGAATTTTCTGAACCAGTCCTATGTTTCTAGTAGGCTATAATGCTTCCATAATTTGAGTTTAAAAATTCCGAAATACTTAAAAAAAAAAAAGGAGAAAAAGAAACAACATAAGTGAATGACATTTGGGTATTCTTCCCATAACTGAAGAATCCAAAACATACTTGTAAATATGCTTGCATACTTTAAAAATTATTACAGAGTTAGGAAATTAATTTCACAATGTGTCTAATGGAGGTTGATGACAAAGCACATAGTTTCAAGAGACCTTGTGAATAGTTCTGTAGAATGCAGGCTCTAGAAAGACCTCTGTTAACCCCTGTTAAATGATCTGTAAAGGTAAAGCATATCAATCTCAAATGTATTGAAAATTTCGTACCTCTTTTCAAAGAGTTCAGTTTTAGTTTGGATCAGGAGTGCACTTCTGAGGTGATTCTTCCTATTGTCTACAAGTACAGACCTTTCCTTTGCTTCTTGAAGTAGTCATAAAACATGCAAATTATTTTCAGATGCTAACCGCTCTAAACTGCTGTTCAACTGTTTGTTAAGTATTTCTTTCACCAAACTAGGATAGACTTAGTCTTGAGTAAATCTCTGCAAAAGCCCGTAGTGGTAACGAAATGGTTTTCTCAGGTCTGTGAAGAATCCTCTTTCCAGGACACCAGAAGGAGGGTGTCGCATCATCATTCTCATCACCTTGCTCCCTCCTTGCGTACAACGATATTCCATATGTAAGGAAAGACTTAGCTGATACAATGTACTTATAAAATAACTCTTGTAGGCTGCTGCTTTTTTCTTTCATAAGCCTGTCCTATTTGCAATGTCTTTTTATAAGGAGTGCAAAATGAACCAACACATTGATGCTGCCATAGTGCTTAAGCTGATAAATCTGTTGATAAATCAATATTAAGGCAACATATTTAACTATTTCTGCCACTTTATTAAACACACATTTCTAGGGGGTCTCCCTTTAAATCTCTGTTGGCTTGCTTTTCAAATATTATACTCTATTTAAATAATTATTAGATTAAAGTGTGATATTTAAACTGTAATTTGGTTGCAACAAGAGCATGGAAAGGCAAATCTAGAGTGGCCTGGTTGTCTTCCCTTCAAACCAAATTTTATTCAATTGCTGTGAAGTTACAGTCAATATTAACTATAACCAGAATTAATTCTTTAATTAAAAGCCAGTTTCATCACTATATTTTTTAAAAATCTGATCTTAAATGAGTTTAATGAAATTTTTCTTAATTTTTCTTTAGTAAACCCTTTACTATACACGATATCTTTTGATTAGGTGGTTGCATTCCCTTTGTAATCATAGAATGAAATGTAAGTTCTAAGTAAAAGCTGAACTGATCTAGCTGAACGTCATATTTGGAACTGGGTATCTTTCTATTTGCCGTTGTCTGTAAGTGTTCATGCACTAGGCATTTATGTATTTGTATGAATACATATAAGCATGTGTAAGTATAGATGAGCTCAAAATAAGATGAAGTAGTACTAGAAGTGTGTGAGTTGTGTAAAAGGGGACAGGTTATCATGTTACCTCCTCAAGAATTGTGTTTCAAAAGATGATGCCTTTAGAATGAACTTGAGAAATGACATGCATTTTTGCCTTCACAAACACAGAAATGAAAAACCAAACACAGTGAGGGAGCTTCAAGAGCTACATGATGTGGTTCAGAGCTAAAACCATAAATTTCCTTTAAAGATTGGTGAGATGCATCCATTCCCAAGTGTATTGCACAATGACCTGTTCTGCACAGAGACTTGTTAACTTGTTGTGGTTATGCGTATTAGATTAAAGAAATCTAAGGAAAGGAAACAGAGTTAACTATTACTCAGCATTCTTTATTGCCTCTGTAACTCAATCTGCCGAACACCGCTTGACTTCTATTTTGCTAAAACTATTTAATTCAACAGGCATGTCTTCCTTTCTTGTTGTTAGAATTATATGTGATCTTTTCAAAAAGTTTTTTCAGATAATTAAGACTCTTTTTGATATACTGATTTTTATTAAAATTATGAATAACACTGCCTACTGAATATGAGCTGTGATACAAGCACGTGAACATACAGCGTGTGATAGAAGCCAAGCTAGAAAGGAAAATGAGATGCTGAAAAATAATCCAATTACTCAGTCTCTCAGAGATTCAGACTTGTAACGCATAAGGCAGATGAACATTCCTATATATGCATATGTTTCGATTCTGGATCCTCTTGGTATATTTAAGACAAGGAAACCAAACTTCATACTTAATTGATGTCCTTAAGCTTCCTTTTCTGCTTGGAAAATGAAGGTCTTGCTTATAATTGCTTATTGCTTTATTGACTGTGCAAAACATGAATTTTAAATGGATTTTGTCTTTTCTTAGTTATCAGTTTAGTCAGTAGCATAGGACATATTTTCTTTTGGAAATCAAGTTCAGAGAGATTCTCCCGCTTTGCATCCATGACAGTACATATTTCATGACCTTTCATATTTCATACTGAGATAAAAGTATTACTGACTTCTTTTTTTTTTGCTTTCATGGTCATGTGCTATAAACCAGCTCCGTGAGCAATTCTAAAGGCCCTATGGGATGCTTAATAGTCTGTGGCACATACCATGAAGAAGTACAAATGACTGCATATATCAAGACACAGCAACTAGTGCTTATTTTAATGTGAAAATCTATATGAAACTGAGCCAAGTATGCTGTATGATATAATTGGCTCAGTACAACCTATTCTTGTAAAAGCATTCTTTCTATAATTAAAGTATGAGCTGAATCCTACTGGGTGATTATTTCCTCTGTGATTAGAATATATTTTGTATCCTATTATAGATACAGTCCTCCAGATCCTTTGACTGGGTTGTGAGTTGAATGATACGCAGTGTTTTTCTTAAAGCTTTCACTTTATGAATCAAATAGGTAGGGTAGAATCTTACTAGTCATTTTTTAAAGCAGAAAAATGTTGTTCCTCATACATGCTAGAAAAAAATGCTTAATTGCTGAACAATAAGGTTAAAAAACCCAGTTAGTGAAATAAATAGCACTTCTCAATTCGTTACCTCCTTTTGGAGATATTTGTACAGTTTGGACATTGAATATTAAATAATCTTTGTGATACTGAGCCCCATAATTGACTAGTAAGCCTTAAATCTCCAGCAAGTATAAACAGTAGATGAAATCTCAGCTGTCTTCAGAATACAAAACCCACTGAAAAGTATACTGATGTTCAGCTAACTCCATAATCCGTTGATCTGCTTCCATTTTCAAACAGAATGTATATTAAAATTCATTACTAAAGCATATGTTTTTTCTGCCACTGTAAAACTAATAGATTTTAATCTAGATTTGAATTTTACTCAAGGGCAACACTCATCCTCCTCAAATAACATAAAAATTATGTCAAGTACTGCTAAGTGAAACAGTATAGAACTGAGAATGTAAATCTGCAGTATTTCTCACTGCTACACTTAAATATACAAAGTATTTAACAAAATTGTGCAAGACACAGCACTAGACAGTTCTTCCCTTAGAAGTCTGACGAGTCTCTTCAGTCACATCACATTTGATAGTCCAAGTGTTCTACTTCTAAGTAAACTGAAACTACATAAAAATTATTTTCATGACAAAGAGCCTGTGCCTCTATGTTCCTTTTCATACAACAGCTTTTATACGAGTGGACTGAGCCACAGATTTTAAATGTGATTTTTTGTCAGAAATATTCAAATATTCATTAAAATATTTGTCGTCACCTAAAATGCCATCTAGCAATTGTTACAGATCTCCATAAATGAAGTAGATTTCCATAGCTCAGAAAAGCTCATCTAATTTTGCTTTTTAGTAACGATTTGGACATACTGTATTAAACAGTGTATTTAGTAAATATTATGTAATTATCCAGTATCCGCAATAGATACTTTCCTGTCAGGTACACCTGTTCTGTAAATAATTTTTTTTTGGGAAAAGTTTAAACAGGTTCTGTCAATTCATTCAACTATCATTCTGCTTTTAAAATATGCAATAGTTACTATACTGATAATAGCAGACACACACATTACTTCCTAGTTCCATTTTTCTCTTTAGAGAATTATTTAATGCATTGTTTATGTAGACAAATACAAGATACGAAATGACAGGAATTTCCAGGTAGATGCTTACTTTCTTTTACCTGGTCCCTGGGAAACAGTAGGTCCTTCTGGAGCAGGGGGTGGATGGAGCTAGAGGTTGAAGCAGAATTTGCATAAGCAAAGGTCATACAGTCCCCCTCACAACTTCTCATCCACAGCCTGTACCTGGATAAAGATGTTCAGATAAAACTGCTCCCCTTGGTTTGCCACTTCCTCCTGCCTTTTTTACAGTCAAGCTTATACACTGGCATATCTTTATGCTGGGAGAAAGAGTAATCCTCAACCTTCAATGTGAAACCACTTTTGTGGCGCAGGTACTGACAAAATTTGTGATGTTACTCTTGTAAGGAAAAGGGGAGGGGGAGGATAGTGTCATAGTACAGTGGTTCTTATTACCAGGGACATGTAATAAGGATGACAAGTACTCTATGTATTGTTTATTCCATAAATACCATAATTATTTTATCCTTGCATGATGACATAATTTTCAATATTGTAACAAAGAACACTATGCACAGCTGTGCACAGCTGAACAGCTGCTGAATCATTGTAACACATAAGCCTGTGTTTATGTTTTGCTTGCTTCAGTGGGATAATGTAAAGCTTTATTTAAACTTAAACAGAAGTAGTAAGACTACATGTATTAAAATCCATGCCTCACAAAAATTGTCTGCATTGTTCTTACCTTTTTTAGACCACTGAGACTTCAACAAAAGTTAGTAACATGGCTCTTCTGCCAGAAGTCATGCCACTGTCAATTAATAATTTTTTGATAGCTGTGCAATCTTTTGAGTTAAAAAATGAATAGTATTTGAAAAAACAAGACTTTCCATTATCTAAAATTACTCAAATACAGAAATTTCATGCTAGCATCAGTGTGTTCAAAATATGATATGAAACTGGTATTGTTTATGAATGTTTTTAGTATTTGTATTTTTTATTCAGCCAAAGACTTAGATTGTTTAGGTGTGACCAGCAGTCAGGTAAAACACTTCAAAAATTTCATAAGAGGGTGTAGAAGGCTAGTCAATGTGTCAGTAATATTGTACTTAGTATCTCTGCTAACAGACTGTCTGTAGATCACTAGGTAAGCACCAAATAGATTTGGTAAGTTTTGTAGTTCCAAGATGACATGATGCATATTTAATGTGTGAATAAAATTTCCAATTACTCTCTAAACCTTGTCTTGCTATTCTTATAATATTAAACATTATGTACTTGAACTCCCTTCAACGGGGCTTATTTACATGACTAGAGTATGTTCATGTGGATGAAGTCTGCAGAAGAGGCTCTTGGTGTACTGTGTATGCAAGTAAACTACTACTCATTAGTAAAATACATAGTACCTTGTTGCTTAAATGCCTCACACAAAACTGCTTTCAAAGTAGTAAGTAATGTAAATACAGATATTTTTATAAAATAAATATTTCTGTGCAGAGCATTTTTAAATTTCTTTGGGTAATATTTGTTAGTCATGTATAATGTTTTTTGAATTATATTTTTTTAAATTATTTTTTTCTTAACTTATGTGCAGATAACATAGGACACACATCCTGTGGAGAGGGTTCTGAAAATGGCTTTCAGTATTTCAGTATCTCTTTGGTGCCTAAGGGTTTTCCTAAATTTGTTTATACATGTTTTGATTGAATACTAAGTATTCAAATTTAAGTATACTAATAAAATACTTATTGACTGAAAATTGTTCTAGTGTGCATTAATACAGTACAATGAGGCAAACAACTTAAAAAGGAACAGGCAATAGCTGTGTAATTATTAAGACACTAATGTAAAGAAAATAAGTGCACCTTTCTTTTTTTTCTGGGAAAAATAAAAATGTAGATAAAAGAAAGCTAAATCACCTTTCTGTATCTGTGGCATATAGGTAGATTTTAGGGCCAGAAATCAAAGACACTGGTGTGAACTGAAGTACTATTTGCAGTGAAAATGGCTTAGTAGGTTGCAAACCAGATAAGAATTTTATTGAGAAAATGACTAATTCCCATTTTATCTCTTTCTTTTCTACAGACATTTATGTAATTTTTTTCCAATCCAGTTGAAAAAAGGAATTAGTGTCATGAAGACTAAGGATACGGTTTTCTTATTTTATATTATTTGCATAAACAACCTTCATTTAAGGTGGAACACACGAATTAACAAAGCAATTTTTATTAAGGAAAATGCTTATCTACTAGTTTAGTCAGAAAAAATAGGCAAATATGTTTGCTGTCTTTTTTGTACAGTTGGTATATCAATATAACTTGTAGACTGTATTCACAAAATATGGGGAATTGCTTTTGAAAAAGAGTAGGAAATGGACAGACTTTTTGAATGGTACACAGTGCAAAATCGCGGATGACTAAGAAAGTAGTTGGCAATTCACACAAATACACGTTAATAAATGCTTTGTAAATTCACATCTGTAATGAAGCTAAATGAATCTATGGAAGTTTGTCATTCACAAGAATCAATAACCACATAAGCAGTAATGCAGAAAGCACGGTGCTGTCCTTATTTAGAGCCTGGCTTCTGGTACTTTAGCTTCATCGTACTGCTGGAATGATATCCAGATATTAATCTTCTGGACAGTGGTATTGAAAATTTCTCAGTATTGAATTGAGCTAATCTTACTTTATTGATCATGGTTATCTATCTTTCCTGAGACTCAACAGAATGCAAGGGAAACAGATGTGTCTCATTTAAAATACTTGCATAAAATATCTCATGTATTGAGATACACTCAATACACTGAAATATTGGATTCATTGGATTCAACTGCACTGAATGTATATGAGTAAGATTACTGCTATTGATTTATGGTGAATATCAACTAGACTCAAGTAGTATCATAGTATCATACTGTTTTAATGATTCGTGTGGACTCATCTTTTGCACAGACAGCAAAATTACTGTTTTTTTGACTGAGAGTTTCAATTAGATAGTTAACGTTTTGTGTGTATGATACTGCAGTTTTCTATGAAACAAACAATTTGCTTCAGTTGCTGGATGGATTTTGACTTGTCATGAATGCTTTTTCTGTATCATGCAGAATATAGTATATAATTGTTTATAATTCTTTGGAAAAGTGAATATCAATGATAATTCACTTTTGTAGTGCTATAGCAATTGAAAGCATAAAATGTATATGTATCATGAATTAAGAAGTAGAGGAAGTGCTTTAATGCTTTTTTTCTTTGCCATGTGCTGCTTTGCCAAAGTAACACTTAATTACCATGCTAGGGTGTATGATATATTAGAATACGAGGAGAACAGTGCTGTATATTGTAATTCTAAAACAGTTTGGCTGCAACAAAATCTTCTTAAAGAAGGTGAGCTGAAGAAGAGATTAGATTTTAAGCAAGTTTTAGGTGCAGGTTGGCAGTTTCTCGTGAAGGCTGTGCTGCCTGTCCTAGTCCCGGGGTTCAGAGAGCAGCAGAGTTACCTGGCTATCTCGTTCGTTTGTGGTTGTCTGGATGGATCTGCTCACTTCACCGAGAAGTACTGAGGCATCAGTACTAGAGACTGAGTCTCTAGTCATAAAAGGTATCACCATTACCTGCCAAAGGGACAGTGCATTTGCTGCTGTCATTTCCCATTTTGCTGACAGGTCAGGTCTTGCAGACAGAGCTCCTGCTGAGTAGTGTCCAAGTCCTGTCCTCATGAACATATGGAGAACACAGACATCAAGTGGGTCAACTCAGGGCCTTTGAAAAATCTACTTGCAGCTATAAAATCACATCCCTTTTTCTCAAGCCTTGCAAGCTGTGTTTAACAAATTTTCGTCTACTGAGAATGCTGTACTTCAGAAAGGAAATTAAGTGCTGAAAACTATTGTGGATTTGTTCATTAAGTAGAAGTTTTATAGAAATCAAGTTCTTACTCATCTCGGTGCTCTGGCTGATTTGTAAGTGAAGCTTAAGATGACTGTTTTGATGTAAAAATCCAGGATGGAGTTGCTCTTGATTACAAGAGATCCATCTCTTTTGCATGATTTCATGACAGATTCTTTCATCCCTTTTACTTTGAAAGGAAAGGAAGCTGGCCAGTCAACTTTTTAGAATGTGAAGTACCAATAACAATGCAAAATCTGTGTTAAAGATTGACAGTGCGGATCATCAAAGCTTTAATTTAATAGCCTTTTTTGTTTAATTAAGGATGACTTGCAAAGAGGAAACAATGGATCCCAGCATTTTTCTATCTCATAATTCCTCAGAGTTCTTATTACCTCTGAATTCCACAATATTAGTATATTAATATTAACCCACCATGGTGGAGGAGGGGTAGGAACCACATGATCTTTGAGGTCCCTTCCAACCCAAACCATTCTAGGATTGTAGAATTGTTGGGTTCTAGGACTGAAAACAGTTTCTGAAGCTCTTGTTTGGCTTTGAGAGCAGCTGGTATATGTGGCTTCTTCCATAAAATGAATCCATCTCCAAAGCAGGGTGACCACATTGGAACTACCTTCTGTGAACTGGCTTGTTTTAATTGTAATTGTTCCTTGGCTTGTATTAAGTCTTGACCTGTGGGGACACAGTTTGGAGACAGATGTTTGGCTTTTGTCAAAACCATCCTGAGACACTGCAAGCAAGAGTGATCATGCTGGTATTTAGGCATATTAGGTCTTTTAAATTTAATAATGCTGCTGTAATCTTTTATTCTTTCAGATGGAGTAACTTCTGGTTTTGCATTTCTGGGTTTTCCACTAGAAATTCTAATGTAGTATAGGAAATTCTGTAACTGTGCCTTTGATTCACAGTTGACTTGAGTGATTTCGAGCATCTGAGTATAGCTGGTAGGTGTGCCTGGATGGGAGTATGCTTAGAATAGATATGTGAAACTCAATCCTTGTAATTAGTGTATGCTGCACCCTGTGTTACAGAAACCACTCCAGAATTGTTTGTGTTGAATAGCTTCAATATTTTCTGCTCGTCAGGTTTGTCAATCACAATATAAGGTGTCTAATGAGTTTTTATAGTAAGAAATCCAACTTTTTCATGCAAATACATCCTGGATACCACTAAGCTGATATAATTTTAAATATATGACATTAAAATTTAAAAATTGAGACTTGAGATGGATTTAGAGAGACATTTTAAATTTGCGTTTGTTAATTTGGAAGCTCAACTGCTAATTTTCCATTTGAAGAGAGTAAGAATAATAACAATTCAGTGCTTTCAGGTATTTGTTTTAGGTAAATGCTAAGAATACAAATTCTCAGACGAATCAAAAAAGACTTCATTAGGCTCAAAGGAAACATTCTTCTTTCCTGCCTAATGGTAAATATGACAAAAGCCAAGTACTAGCACAAATACTGGAAATATAAGGGGTTTAAATTAGTACATCAGTTTCAAGATGAAATGTGTTGTCTTGCCTACATATGCATATAAGCAAAATCATACATGCTCAGAAAATCAGGTTTCCATATGCTAATTTAGTGCTCTTTGCTTTCCCTCCCAAGGTTACACATACTTTCTAGGAGTAATAGTTGCCGAAGAACAATAAATATCATTACTATATTACGACCGCATATTAAAAAATAAGAAGAATTAAAATTTCTTTCAGTAAAAAGTTAAACTTCTTTCTTTTGAAGATGGTCACTTGGCATTGCCTGGTTTTGGATTTTGAAATAAATACACTAGATATCACTATGAGTTTTAAAATATGGACCTACTAGTTTAAATAATGCATGAAGCCTCAAAAAATCCAGGTAATTTTACCAGCAAACTACTTGTTCCCAGATAAATTCCATCTTTGTTGCAGAGATTATGGATTATGGCAAATAGCCTTGATGAAAAACGGAATCTAATTCAAAACACCCAGTCAAACACTGCCTACATCAATAGCGTGTGGGAAAGTCTTCCTGTAACGTTGAAGCTACCTTGAAATAGTTTTTTTCTAGTATATATTAAAATTATTTGTCTTTGAATTTGACTTTTCTTGAGAAAAAAGTTCTTTTCAGCGAGTATTTTGCTCCTCAATAACTTTATTTAATTTTCATTAATGTTAGTAGATCAGTTGCAGGCAGTTTCGTGAAAATAAATTCTTTTGCTGTTGTGCAATGAGCTGTTGCTTCATGGATCTGGAGTCTCTTTCTCTCTGTTCCCATAATCAGAGTTCTTACATGTTAAACTAAAGGACTAAGGAGCTTTCTTGCATCTTTATTCTAGGAGAATGCTCTTCAATATTTTCCTTTGACAAATCTGAGCACTACAAAGAAGATAATTTTTTCTGTCTTTCTCTCTTATATCTCTAAGAACCTGTGATGTAGTGATATTTTCAGTGCCTCACCATCATTCTTTTTCTGCTTTATCATTTTCTTTCTCATTTCAAGGATTTTCTAAAGTATTGTGAGAGAAGCAAATTATTAGTAAATTCAACTTGCAGACAACGATTTTTGAAAAAGCAACCTAAGGGCATCCTGTATGAAATTACACTTTTAGTAGTTCAGAAATTGTGAAGTGTAGCATTTCAATAGAGTACATCTCATTTGTTTCCTGTGGTAGAGGCAGACAAGCCTGAATCATTGGTCACAAGAAGGTCAATAAAACAACATTCATTACCTGGAGAAGTGATGCAGGGCCATCTGTCAATTTCACCTTTTAATAAAATTTCCCAAAAGGAGACACACTGGGGAAAAAAATAAAAACAAATGGAACTAGCCTGTTTAGACAGTTTTCATGAACCTCACTATAACTTTGCCTTCATCTTCACTGGGATGTCAGTCTCCAGTTTGCTGTGAGGCTGTTTGAAGACATTATACAAAAGCTTGTGATTAAATGTTTTTTTGGAAATGGCTTCACTTGAATTTAACCAGATCCCAAAATGAGAAAGAACATTCCAAAGTCTACAGGATCAAGTCTTTTTCTGGGAAAAACTAATGTATTTTGTGGTATGTGAAATTCTGTTCTCTCCTCTGTGGGACCTGACCCTCAAGAAAATTGTTCATGAAGGGAAAATAATGAATAGATAATTTGAAAGTTATGAACCACCAAGCTATAGGATATTGCTTGCAAAAGTACTTCGCCATACACCCTGTTGTAACTCTGTATTTGTGTGTTGAAGAATATGAACTTCCTTCAGAAGAAAGGAAGGTCAGTGATTAGGGAACATGATTGAATGAGTGCAGTCTTAAGTTTTAGCCTTTCCTGGCTAAAGCTTTTATGTATGACTCTGCTTTTGTATTTGGGTTTGGTTAAGAGAAAATACTTTTTATTTGCTTAGACATATCCCTCTAGATTTCAGTTTTGCTAGTTCATTGGCATATGATGATACCAACAGCAGTAACTATTCAATCAAGGCTGTTTTACTGTGTTCTGTGAAGAAGCATGTGAAGACATTGTCAGAATCAAATCTAGTATATCAGCAGTGTTTTTTCATTGTTTTGTTTGGTATTGTGGATGAATATACTGGTAGTATAATACATTTAGTTTAGACTGTAAGTAAGGAACAATATTTGTTTCTTAGTTTATTACTTATTATTGATTAACTACGAAATCATGGACAGATTATTCTTCCTTAGCCTCAGTTCTGTGCAACAAAGATAAACAGTCTTTAGTTAATTACAGACTTGTTCTTTAAGAATTAGTGGATTTTAAATACTTTGCAAATGTAAAATGTTTCTTCAGAGATAAATTGGTTGTAGCAGAAGCATTCTCATTTGTGTAAAGTATAAAAGCTGTAGTCAGCAAGAAAATGAGTCATATTTAAAAAACTGTTTCTCACATTAGCATTTGTTAAAGATACATGCCTGTCCCACTCAATGCATGATAAATCTGAAACTGATACGCAGTCTCGTTAGCATAATCATCATATTTACTCATGTACATACTATAAGAAATCTGAAATATCTCATCTGGTTGACTTACTGTCTGTTTTCTGAACTTTTTGAAAAAACCATTTAAAAACCCATTTGAAGGTAATTATCATCCTTACACAAACACTTTAATCTGGCTTTTATCCTTTTATGAAGGATATCAGTAATCTCAGTTATCTCATATAATACCTCTATACAAGTTGGCACTGTTCCTTGTACCTTTGCAGGGGCAATGTTAGATATGCTAAAGTAATTAAGACGTGAGTGCCAACTTCTAATATTTCCTCAGCTGCTAAACTTCCCTCCAAATCCCTCCTGGAGAGTTTGAAAACCAGAATTGTTTTCTCCCCACAATCTTTCTGCTGCTCTCTGAGAGAAAAATGAACCAGTCTCCTTAGAACATTGTATTGCAATTGAAGGGAAAATCGTGCTTCCAGAAATTTTTCCCTTCATTGTGAACTAACAAAAAAAACCATTGCAATCCATTTTCCACTTCCAAAATCTTTTCAAGCATAACCTTTCCTTGTTTTCATACCTTATTCTAGGGAAATAATAAAATAGAATTAATATTAAATTAAAAAAATATAAAAATAGTAATAAAAATAAAATAAAAAATAAAAAAAGTGAGACACCGTAGTTTTTTCCATAGGTTTGTGAATCAGCTTTCTGATAGCCTCAACTCAGTACTTCTGAGTTGAGTCATACTACTATAATAAATTAGAGTATATGTAATTTTAAAGATCAAAACAAAAGATTGACTAATTCAGTGCACTGACCTTAAAGACCATAAAATACTAACTTCCAAATTGTATTTGAAATGAATTTTAAATATTGCTTTATTGATTGCGTGAATGCATCTTTTCCACACTTGAATGAGTCTCTTCGTAGACTGCCAGAACGGTATTTTTTTTTGCATATCTTACGTAGGTGCTGAATAATAGCAAATACTGTGTATGGTACAGTTGTTTAAAGGTGTTTGACAGAGCTGAAGGAGAGGAGAGGGCACAGTAGAAAATAGGGAAAAAATTACCGTTCAGTATTTTTTTTCTTACCAGTTACATTACTTTACAAACTGGGCAGCTATTTCACCACAGCTCTTCAGGCCTGCTTGTCAATGGCAGGTACTCTGAGAGGAAAGAGACCTTATTCTGACCACTGAAAGACAGACAGTCATCAGAGGAAGCGATTACTGTAACTTCAGACTGAATGTCCTTTAAGAACAGCACAGGGAGCAGTTAGTAGACTGGGAGAAAAAGAGCTAGGATATGAGAGCTAGGGAGTTACTTGTATTGAGATGCATCTTCCATTTATGTCTCTTCATATCATCATTACACGAAACAAGGAAATGATATCAGTAGTTCTGTAAGAACACACAATCTCAGCATTGTACACAAACCTTCCCAGCCAGCAGTATTTGCCTTTGTTATATCAGTAGGAGAAAAGTTGTGACTCAAGGGTTTTTTGTCTACATTTCCCTTGTATTTGTTGCATAGCACTGATAATATCCATTTCTCTGAAGTCTTTCTGTTAGCTGAGCAAATTTCTTTTTAACAAAAAAAAAAACCAAACCAAAGCAAAAAACTCCACATATGAACCAAACCAACAAACAAACAAAACACCAAACCAAAACAACCCAAACTCTATACCAAGCAACCCACAAAAAATCCCCAACAGCTGAACTTGACTCTTGCAGGAATTTATACAGTATCTAAAAGAGTGATCATCAGAACTGGACCATTTGTATTTCATCGCCCAAAAATGCAGCTTTTAGTCCTGTGAGATTGCTTCTAATGTCATAGCATAAAGTAATTCAAGCTATGCTAATTTAAATGGTCTTTATGACCTTAGGTGTGATATCACTGTTATATCAAAATCAGAAGCAAGTCAAGAGCATTTTTCAATTTTTGTGAGTGTGTTTGTAAATTGTGTTATACTGAGGCAGTTGGTTAATAACCTCATCAGTGATGACTTCTTGTTCTTCTCCTTTTGAGTAGTTTACAAACCAATTTTTAGAACACAACTTGTTTAATTTACAAAAAATATTTTTTCCAAATTCCATAAATAAAGGATGTCTGAGAGACATCCATTCTTTTAGGAACAACATATATTCTGCCACTTACTTTATTTGCAAAATGGTTGCTCTCTTCTGCTTCACATACCAACAACTTCCAGTTTAGGTAGAAGAATACTACAAGTATTAAAAGAAAAGTAAGTTAGGGTGTTATGCTCTATCAGTTACTCAGAATATAGGCTAATCATTCTTCATAAAATGAAAAAGTTAAGGGTGCTCAGCATTCTATGAGCACTCTAAACTTTACAAATTTAATTTTGAAATCCATTACTTTCTCAAAATTAAAAGAAGAATGAAGTTTCATAATTTGAAAAAAAAAATTGACATCTTTCTCCTTAACAGTTTGTTTGGAAAGATGTTTAAAGATACTTACTGCTGATACCTAGAGAGGGATGGTATGATATAGGACTTTTGGGTTCCTTTCCATATTTTGGAAGAAAATGTATTCCCACAGACACACAATTGTAGGAAAAAAAAAATCCACGTATTTTGGAGTCTATTCAGAACATTTAGAAGCATTACATGGTGCCTTTTTGTTCAGCTTAGGGGAGGATATTTTTGAGGTAGTACATACTCCATTCCAACAACTGTTCAAGATGCCAAAGAGAGAATTGCTTTGGTATTTGGGAGCTTTGGAGCAATTAATGAATCAGTCTTTGGAAGATCTTCTTAAGGTCCAACCTTGGTTCAACAGAACATTACTAAAAGAAACAGTCACTTGTGGGGTGGGAAAGGAGGATGCAGCTTCTTCTCTGCCTCCTTTCTCCAACTGGGTGCATTTGGCTGTGATACCTTAGTGACAAGGTGACAGGTAACCTTCCCTGTAGAGTCCTACCAAAAGCCCAGTCACACAAAGAATGGAATGTGGCTGTGGAGATATTTGACATCTTTCTTTGTCAGATACTCACTATCTGACCTGAAGTAGATCTCCTAAAAGTTATGAGACGTGTTATGGAATGAGGGGAAATTACAGGGGATGGTATGGCACACAGAAATTACAAGATGGCTTACCTAATAAATAAAAAAAATCTTCAGAACTCTTCTTTTTACATGTACCTGATTTAATAATGACTTAATGGATTGTTCCTTTTATCCAGTCATTGGTAGTTCAATTTTAATGGTTTTGAGAGTGTATTAGAACTGTGTGATTTAGAGGCTGTGTCTATAACTAAGAATACCACACTAGTGAATGCTAGACATTTGTGTCAGGATAAGATATGAGCTGTTGAAGGAATAAAACAATGTATTTCATGGATAGCACTTATGCAGTAATCTGTTCCTGGCCTTTTTCTTTTTTCCTGGGCTGTGTAAAAGCTGGTTACTGCAGCCCTAGGGCAATAGCACCATGTTATCTGTGGCTCCAGCACTACAGATGGGAGACATTCCCATAACTGATAAATTAAATATAAACCTGCTAGAGTACAAGGGAGGTTTATCTTTTCTGTTGCTAGGTCCATGATGAGTCTTTTGTCCCTGAAGAATTCTTTATTTCTGTATACCCACACAGAGAAATGTATGTATTGAATCTTCCCAATCTTGCCGTATTTGATTTACCTTCTTTTCATGGCCGAAACACATTGGTAGCCTCCTTTAATATAAGTAAGCTCTCTCAGTCTGATTGACTGCTGTATGTTTACAAAATCTGTAAACTGTAATACCTAACACTTTTTACAATGGCAGTTTCTGTTTTTTAGAGAGCCACTGAAGCTTTGTTTTGCTGTGCACTGCTCTATTCTAAAGTGTTGTTAAAAGGCTTGAATTAACAGTGGATTTTAGACCAGCATAATAATCTAAATGTCTCATAGCCTACAAACCATGGTAATATTATTGCAGACTGAAAAACTCTTTTGCTTATTGGAATGGGACCTGGCAGCTTCTTCCAGATAAATTGCTGTTATTGATCAATCAGAATAAGTAAGGGTTTTTTCTGGTAAATGAGTGTTGGGGAGCTGACAAGAGAAAAAATGCATCAGAAAGAGGAATTCACAGGAGAAGTATTAGAGAACATACACTTCTTTAAGGAGCAGGTCCAGCCATGATGAGCTGATGTTACCAGAACAAGTTATAAGGGCTTCTTCAGTAACCATCTCCACTCCAACACAGAGGCTTTCATTTCCTGGCACTTTATAACAATTTCTGAGTGAAAATGCCATGCTCAACATTCCATGCTGTACAGCTTTACATATTAGGAATGTATTTGTAGTCACACAAAATTTCTCATCACATGTCTGTGTTTGAACCACTCTATGAGGATATAGTAAATATGGTGTATCTGTGACAAGAACCTCACTTGAGTTAGATGAATTTGGATTGTGAGGAATTAATCTAGTCTCTAATGAAATAACTGAGAAAGCAACTCTGGGGTGGGGTGTGCTCCAGGCCACAGTTTAAGTCACATAGCATTTTTATCCTCAGATAATTAATTTACTAACCGCTAACTTCATCTCTCATGTGTTGCTAATCTCTTCGAATTTCCTCCGTACATGTTATGCGCATTCAAAAAATCATTTGCATACATGCAAATGCATACATGCATAAGCTCTGTTAAAAAAACCAGCTAATTGTTAAAATGGCCCATCATTTTCAAGTATATTTCCAATATAGTTACCACACTCAGCTAGATTGTGTGTTTATTTTAAGACAACGTATAACTTCAGAAATAAGAAAAAGAGAAGGCGATTGTTAGGAAAACTGGTTGGGAAAGTTAGATTGGAAGCATTTTTGATGGTATTTTAATCTCTTCTGAAAAGTCATTTATTTTATAGTGTAGAAGACATTTGAAAATTTACTTATGCCTTAATATGATGTTAAATTCTACCTACAGTGTGTCCTGGTAAATATATTTAAAGAAAACCTGATTATTTGTTATCATAGTGAGCAGAACCTTTCCTTTTCAAAAGACTGACTTTTTCCTCAGTCTAATAAAGAACAGCAGGGCATAGATGGGGGAGAAAAATTCTGCTCTTACTGGTCAGGAAGGAAAGTAGAATAATTGAAGAAGATAGATGTGAAATGGAAAATTAAGGATGTCTGGGAGTTTGTAGTGTAATGTAACTGTCTGCACATAGTGGTATTGTTATGATTCGATTATTAGGAGATGCCTTTGTCTGAATTAAGGTACCAACAAGGCCATATCCTGAAGTCAATAATACGGGTTTTATTGAACAGTAAATGAGAATGAGAGAGAGAGAGAGCAGGAGAGAGTCACTACCCCATGAATCCTGCGGCATCCTGTTGCATCTTTCTTCACCCTGGTCTTCTCGGTGGTAGGGGTCCCAGAATTGTTCTTCTGGGATGTCACCTTTATACAGTCCGAGTTCTGGGTGTCTGGGTCGTAGATGCTGTTGCCGTAACTTGGGTGTGTATGCAGTTGCTCTTACAGGCTTGTGACTGTTGACTGTGAAGGGCTGAAAGCTTGCTCCAGGTCAATCAAAGCTTTCTGTGAGCAAGGAAAGACCTTTCTGACCTCATTAGGCTTTTTACCTGCTTTAGTAAGAAACTTAGATGCCCCACTATTAAACTGTAGGTATACAGCTCTGAAGTGTGAAATTCAGAGTATATAGCACTTGAATTACGTATAATTATACCAATAAACACTAGTAAGAATACATAGCTAAAATTCTGAAAGAGATACATATATGGATCTATAGAGAGAGATTTATGTATGTAGGCATGGCTGTCTTGATATCAGTGATTCCTACACTTCTTTGAGTACATTGTGCCATCTTTCCTTTCCCTTCCAGATGTGCTGCTGCTGTGTGCTGTGATGAATTCAAGCTTGTCTGTACATGTTAGGTGTACTGTGAGAAGTCCCTCCGGGGATTTAACTTTCAGGACACTGAACTTATGAAACTCAAGTGGGACTAGAAGGCAGATGAGTAAATGAAAAGTTGCGGTCAGAGGCACCCTAGTCATGTATTGTATGCTCTGGAGAAAACATGTTCAGCTACACTTGTCAAATGTTTGCCTAGGATATGTTTTTTTCTTACAAATATACTACTACATGCTGGTGAATTAGACCTTTGAAAGATTTTTGATATCTTTAATGTTTAGTGATCACTTCAGTCTACTACTGCTAGAATGAAGAGAAAGCTGGATGAGAAACTCTAAAACTTAAAGTAGTAGAGAAAAGGTTAAGGGTTACTCATGATAAACAGACAAACCCGTTAGTATCTTGAAAGCTAACTTAATTAATTCCATGCCCAGAACATTGCTCTAATTTTGTTGAAAGGCAGGTCTGAGTCCTGAAGAACTGCGAAAGCTGGCATTTGCTTCTGAAAACATGTCAGTTAGAGTGATGATTTCTACTAGCTGTAAAGTAAATTAAACTTTGATATATGTTGTCAAAGAAATGTAAATGCTATACTCTTACATCTGAATTAGGTATCTGAATACTTTTGAGTGTCTTTATGAATCTCTGTGCTTCATTTTATTATGTCTAGAATGGCAATAATATTGCTTGTTTACCTCCAAGGCACCCATGCGCATGCACACATACAGACATGTTTGCTTTTAAAATTGCAATCTACGAAAATAACTGTAATAAAGAAGAAATAGAATAGGAGTAATTGAAAAGATTTGGCATTTTGTGTATTTTTGAGAGGAATAAATGTAAATGGCATAATATATGGTTATGTGTATGAAAAATTCTTTCTTTGAGAAATGAGACATAATTACCTGTTTAAAAACCAAGTTCCATCTTAAAGTTAATGATGTAATAGATAAAAATACAAAAATATATCACACTAATATAAAAAAGTAGAAAATAATTTCCTTTTTAGTTTGCTTTCTTTGTAATTACATTTACTGTAATATTTTAAATACACCATCCTGTTCGTCTTTTGTGCTCATTAGGTCTATTACTTAAAAGAAATGCCTAATTTGCTCAAAACAGGAAATAAGTCATAAAACACTGACCACTGCACACCTCTATGAGATAAAACAATAAAATTTTCCAGTGAGTGCACTGACTATATAATAAGCTTGATATTACAGCAAGTGTATGTTGACAATGTTTCAGTATGTGTGAATATAATTGAGAGCTATACTGTCAGTTTAAGAGCAATTATTCTAACTTACCATGTACTGCTCTTGAAGTAGTTCAAAGCTAACCTGAAATACCTGATTGATTACTATTTGTTAAGAACTTTGAATGATATCTCTGAATAATTTGAGAATTACCTTTAATTACTCTGAGACAAGTTTGGGGTCAAAATAAGATTTAGACTCTCAAGAATTAAAAATAACAACAACAAACCCCGGGCCCAAACAAACTACCAAAAATCTCTTCATAAAACCCCACAAAACAAGACAAAAAAGGCCAACCACAAAACCCCAAACATGTTTGAATGTCATAAAAGAGACAATTCTCACTCTCGTTGTTCCTTTAAGATGTTTATTGGAAGCCAACAAGAGTTGTCCGAGAAAACAAAAAAAACCCAGAAAAAGCGATTTAAAAGGAAAATCCCGGGTGCAGGGATCGGAAACCTCAGCAGCCGAACGACTGCTGTGGGCAGGAGTCCGTGCGGTGCCAAGGTGGATCCTAGTTGGTAGAGATCCGAGAGCAATTGCAAGAGCAATTGGGGAAAGTCAAGGCCATGCCTTGGCACCAGGCTGTACCGACCGCTAATTGGTGGCAAAAAGCAAGGTTTGAGGGTGTGCAGCCCCTTAAATAAGGAGCTGGCTCCTCCCTGATCCGCCCCTGTCCCTCCTCCATGGCCCACAGCGATTGGTGTGGCTGTGGAGTGAGGTAATTCCTTCCCGCCAATCGGCTCGTGTCTCTAGGGGGAGACTGACAGGCTGATGTCCTGCCTGTCCAAAGGCGGGAAGGAGCCTCATTAATATTCCAAGTTGCCATGGAGCTCGGTGACAGGGGTGGCTAAATTTAGAAAACGGCCGTTGGTGCCTGCTGCCAAGGCTGCCTAGGATTTAACTTGGGGAAACTTAGATTTTATAGAAACTTTGGCAATTACTTAAACAGTTGGTGAAAACATGCTTAAACAATCACAATAACTGTAACTTTGAACTGTACAACTAACTGATTAACATAACTTAATTAATAACTCGGTCCTGGTCACTTGATGGGCCTTTCTCAGTTTCCAACCATGAAAAAAGCCAACCTGTTCAGTCCATATATAACATTGAAGATGTATTTTCTTCTCTGGGAAATTTCCAGTTCCCTGTTTTTGGACATATGCATAGTAATAATGAATAGATCAGAATAGACCATTCATTGGACCTCTGTTACTTGTTTTGCTACCATGTGTTTTCTCAGTTTCATTATTTTTAGACACTTTCAGTGTCCATCTCCTTCAAAATAACTAAACGGTTTAATATTCTAAACATTATTCCACAAGAGCTACAATCTCCATTTTCATCTAGAAAATCAACCATCCTAATCCTAATGCTGTTTAAGGGTACAAATTTCACGTGATGTGATTTGGTGTGATTCGGTTAGGGGATGCATGGCAGGATGGGTATATTACTTTTCTAAACAGTACAGTACTTTTTGAGGACTCTGTTATGGTTTTTTTAGTCTTGTGTGTGACTGTGGCCTTTTCACTGTGGTACTGACTTTTTTCTCTGACTTTACATGGTTTTAAGAGATCCCTTCAAATTTTGCCATTAGAGTAACGAGTGCACAAAACAGAACTTGATTTTTGAATGAGTTTACTTAAAGGATTTGAAAAATAGTAGTTTGAAAAAAAAATTGCCCTTCAAACTCCTTCCACTTTCTGAGTTGTTATTTATGTATGCTAAGAAAGACATGTCAGCAAGAGATTCTGCAGTTTTCTAGTCTTTCACTGCTTCTCAACCTTGTGATCTTTCTAAATGCTGAATCCTTGTAAGTCAGTGTTTGAACAAGGTATACACTTGCTTCTCACCAGTACTACTAAAGAAACTTGGTAACTACAGTAGCATTCTGTACTCCTTTGCCTTCCTGCAGATCAATACATCTTTCATGCAGAAGATCATATGATGAGGGTAAGAATCGCAGAAGGCTGTATGAGAAGGATGATGAAACCCTTGGATTGGATCTTTAAAGAGAGCTCTAAATTTCAGATTTCCGGCAGGCCTCCTGTCACTATGGAGCCCTGTTCGCCACACCATTAATTTCCATCTTCATTGCAGGTTTATGACACTGACCAGATATGTCTGTTCTCCTATGAAAATCTGAATTTATATTCCTCAAGAAAAGAAAACAAACACACAGTAGGAGTGGTTTTAGTGACACTTCTGTACAGTGGTCCACAAAGAACCTCTCTTATTCTTAGAAATGTATGAACTCATTCACAGGGCAATTTCTTCATTAGCAGTGCTGATCAGTGAGATGAATGAAACATCCTCTACATTTTCATGCTGAAATAGAAAGGCATTTGATACTAATGAAGTTTATTTATAATAATAGAGAGATAAATTAAAATGAAGTTTACTTCTATGTCTTATTGATAACTATAATTTCATCTAATCAGACATACATGAAACACCATACAGTCAGTCTATGAGTACATTAAAAATGTATCTACTTCCTATGTTTCCAAGACAGTTATTATCTCACACCTATCATATGATTGAGAACACACTTACTGTTTTTCCAACATGCTGTCTTTTGAACAAGTTGTTGAAAATAATAAGATCTAAATTTGGCACATTAAACAAAGTTTTCTTGAAGAACTCGGAAAGGCTAATTAGAAAGGAAAGACTGAAAAAATCTGTTGGAGTGTAAAACCCTCGCAGAGCTCTTTTCTGGTAAGCAGGATGAGTCTTGGACTCCTGTGGTATATGAGTAATGAGAGGAAGACAATTCCACCATCACTTAGTTTTAGAGAGTAATCAAAGATGCAGTGAGACATCATAATTTGGTACTGGTATGAGGTAAAACAAACTTGAGGAAGGATTTGTCATTTTGACTTCTATCTACACGCTGTTCTAAAACCTTGGAATCTACTGTGGCATTGATTGCACTTAATCAGCATCAGCTTGAAAGGTTATCTAGGACAGGTTGCAATGGTATATACATCATCACCCTCTTTTTTTCTTTGTCTGGAAACAGAGTATAATTCTGCAACAATAAACATCAGCTGACCTAACCTAACCTTTTCTACCTTATATCAGAGTTCAATACTTTGTGTCCAGGCTCCTTTAGAAATTCCACCCACAGAGGCTTTATTGTTTAATAGCAAAGTTACTCATTCAAAGTTACTTGACATTATTTTGATTTATCAGGGTGGTGTAGTAACTCACTTAAATCCTAATGTAAATAAAGAAGCTGCTAGAGATAGGTTTCAGGAATATGTTCCGACTTTCCGTAGAGGTCATGTAGCATCGCATTTTCGTTCAAGAGAAGACCAGGTGTTAAACATAGTCCAAGCCTCAATTTTGCTGAATTACTCCCCTTGTCACTAGCATCCCATACTCTTTTTCCTTTATAAAATAGTCACCCAGATTGATCCACAGTTGAATGTTTAAGCACAGCCTTATCTCCAATTCTTCAGCAGGGTTTTACTTCTATTTTAAAAGGAATCTGTGCAGCTACTGAACCCATTATGGGTGGGACTTACTGTGGGGTTTGTTGCTTATTCAGTGAATTTACAACCTCCCACAAGTGGGATTCTCTCCTGGACATAGTACAAGTTTGTTCTTTTGTAGCTATTAGTTTAGTAGCCTATTCCTCCAATCTACTGTCCTATTACTTTCAGGTTGTAAAGTTCTTTGTGCACTGAAGCACACCATATGTACTTCTTTGTTCTCAATGGAATCTACTATAAAACTGGATTTCTCAAGACAAGTATCAAACCATTGCTGTAGACCTGCAATTCAGCTTGTTTGGGATACTCGCTCTACCCTGACTGTTTCTAGCTCTCTAACAATGTATTTCCAGCCTTCTGGTTCTCATGTTGAGGGAGCACTACACAATAATCTACTTGCTAGCTTTCCTGGACAGATTTTCAAAGTGTCTTTTTGAAATGTGCTGTACCATTGTTTGAGGAAAAATAGAGTCAGTCTAAAATTTGTTTTGTTGGAACATTCTCACAGGCCGTCCTCATATCAGAGCTCACTGAAATAGCGTGGGGGCCAAGCCACTTCCCTGCAGGTATGGATGGATTTGCATGCTGTAGCTAATCTCTGCTACTGCTCATGGGATGAAGGAGTGAGGGCTCCTGCTGCCTGAGCTTGGTCCTGACCACCAGCTCTCCCAGCACAGCACTGCACAGCCCATGCAGTGGTCATTTCATTAATGCTTTGTCAAAACATTTCCACCAAAGACAGAACCACTCCCTGCACGCACTCTCTGGGGTCTTTGGCTTTAGTATTTTTGAGTGCAGTCAAAGGGTATATTGGCGGGGCTTTAGCACCTCTGTGGGCTGAAGTCCCACCCTAGAGCCTGGTGTTTCTTGTCCTCCATATCCATATTTGTAACTCAGCTGTTCACATTCTTTTGATTAACTCAAGGAGAAGCAGTTAAACAACCAGTCCATCCATTCAGCAGATGCATCCAGGTGATCTAGCCATTCATCCAGACCAAAATCCCATGGGTGTCCTTGGCACTGAACAAAGCTTGGCTCTCTTTACAGCAGCCCCTCTCTTCCCTATGTCCTTCCCTCTCCTTGCAGCTTCCCGGCAAGCTAGGTGCTCACTGACTAGTCACATAGTTCTTGAAACTATCTACTAGCTTTTTCTTTTGCAAAATGTGATGAATAATTGTTTCATACAATTGTGGGTCATCTCCACCTTTTCCATCACAAATTGTTGCAGTAAGTAATATGACAGAAGATGTCATTCTTTTCCATTTTTACTTTTGCCTTTTGGAGTGTCTTTGGTTTTAAAAAACCACTGAATCATATGGCAGATGCAGTTTTACCAGTAATCCACTTTGTTTCAGTGTTTATTCTTTTTCTCCCACCACTCTAGTACCATTTCAATCTAATCTAAAGGATGCAGAGACAGAGAACATACTAAAAAGAAACAAACCTCTTTACAGGAAGTAAATAGCTAAATTGTAATGTTAAAAGAGAATTTGCATAATTTCATTCTATTTTCATTTGTGTTTCCATCAAAAATAAAAACAGAGGACCATATTTTACTATTTTTAATAGAGAAGAACAAAATCATGAAATGAATATTCGGATAATATAATGAAATTTTTATTACTAGGTTAAAAAAACCCAAGTCATCTCCAGCATGGTTTACATTACATGATTTTTGTTCATCTGTATAATTATAGGTAATTTTATCTCCTCATGTTATACTATATAACACATTTCCTTTGAGTTATTTCAGACTATCTTGCTTCAATTTCATCCTAGAAAAATGGTTTCCAGGGTCTTAACAAAACCTTTTTATTGAATTTGATCAGCAACTGCAGTCTAAAAAAATGATACACTGATCTCCGCAAAGTTCTAATTGTGTATTTTGGGAACTAATCCTTATTGGTTACCAATTTATTCATCAACTGGCAAGGTAACTCTTTGGCAATATGAATTGAAATGGAATGGCTCTTTGAGGGGTACTTAAATAAGAGTAATACTTTGCTGACTTTAATTACCACACCTACAAATGTTCTGATTTTGGGTAAGAGCTTTAATTAGATGGTATTTTGTGCTTTTTTCTTGATTTTCAGAGATAATTGTTAATTATTTGTGGATGCTTTTTTCTTTGTTGGATGTGTCATTAGCAAAAGCATTTCTCGAATTTTTATTTAAATGGATTTCAGCTTTTTAATGTAAATGCACACATAAGTAAAAAGACTACTCTCTTCAATAATACATAAGATGATGCTTGGACCCCAAAGTCTGTAAAAATTATACATAATTGATGCTGTCAGCATCAATCTAGCTTTTAAATAGTAGATATCCAATGAATGACATTACATTTATGAAGAATTGGGAATGATGAATGTACACTACTGCTAATGCATGCTACCATCACAATATCTATTGAAAAGTTATGATTCACTGCACATCTCTTCAAATGCCATGCTGATCTAAACTAATGCAGACAGTGTTTCCCTGCAGAAGGAAATAACTTATAAAATTAAATTATACTTCTCAATTTTAAAGCTGCTATTAAAATTTAGATGTGTGTGTATATGATTACGTAACATAAAGTGCCGCAATTTCCAAAGACAATTAAAACAAAACAGCTAGCTTATCACAGCTTCAGTCTCAGAGTCCTTTAGCAATCACAGATAAATACAGTCATACTCATAAATCTGTGACTCCCAGACCTGGTTGTATTCTCCCAGATGCTGTTCTTCATTAACATGACATCTTCAGTTTATGTGCATTGTAAAGACATCACCTTGAAATGCAAACAGAGTATTTAGTTAGGTAAATGCAGTTTGTGCAATTCACCTATTCCTGAATTCATATCTTAACTTTCATAGTTTACAGTCACATCTTCCCATTTTAACTATTTTCATTTTACTCATTTGTAACAAACGGTTCCCACTTAGACTTGAAAAGATGTTAGGGATCATTTCAGACACTCTTTTTCTCAGGGGAAAACATTCATTTTCTCTGACCAGTTCTGCTGTTCTTGGCTTTTCCTGGTCCTCTGCTTTGAAAAGGACAGCTTTGCCTCTCTTCAGTCTGTCTCCTTCTCTGAGAGTTCTTCCACAATCTTCATGTGGATACTTCCACAGGTTTTATTACCAGACTCTTGTTTTCTTTTAGACTACAGAAATGTTCCACTCTCTATTCCTTCTTCCTCCATTATACTTTTTCAAGCTACTCTCCTTGTGAATGTCACAGGCATTGTTCGGTTGTTAACTACAGTAATGCAGAATTTAATTTTGCTGTGTGTATTCACACATTAACTATCAATTATTCACATTTCAGACTGACAAACCAACAATACCAAAAATAAACCCCTTTCCAAAAATATATGACATGAAACTGAGAATTTTTAAATGTTTATTTTCTACTTTCAATTACTTTATTACTTACTGTGTGTTTGAAAGTAATACCCAAATAACTTATTTTCGTTTGAAAGTGCTTGTTTATTTATATTGAATAGTTTATGGTGAGTACAGAACAAAGAAAAAAATTGGCTAGTGTGAAGCAAAGTAGTCCAGTCCATGTTCCTGTTCAAATTAATAATAAATTGCACAGGGAATACTAGTATTTTTCTACATCAGTCCATTTAATATGTACTGTCTTGTTATAACTGATTAGAAATAAAAGCACTAAAAATGATTTTCCATGTAATTGGTTCCCCTCCCAGTGAAAGAGTAGAGGAATACGCCTACAAAGGCAAGCAGCTGAACTTGGTCTAATAGATTTCTCTGATAGACAATAAAATGAGACATAGAGGGGTCTTTCCCCAGTGACACTGGTACCGTGCTATATGAACCTTGACAAATGTTCTCGATTTCAATCATCAAATCACCTTTTTCGTTCCTTAGGAAGTGGACATAAAATGACTTCTCTGAAAAATAGAATAAAATAAAGACTTCATCAAACCAAAATGTTAACACTTGATAAAATCAAGCCATCAGGAATAGATGTAAGCAGAAGAATGCTGAGAGTTGTTATCACCAATAATATATCCTTTGGATACGCTGGCATTAATTTCTACAAAACGTGTATCATACTGTTACCAGTAATGGTTAACAATGATGTGTAACAGCTTGTGTAAAAGTACTGAAGTGAAATCCTTTTTCACTATGATTAACACAGTTATTTTCTTAGGGAGTAGAAGCTACTCGAGTTTTCAGGACAGTGAGTGATATTGTCCAAGCTTTTATCATAGCAGCGTTGGGGCTGACAGTTGTTAGCAGATCGTCACGATTTTAACTTCTTAACTGAAGTTTATCCTGAGCAAATAGCAGCTAATGGCTATCTAGAAGAGACATCTATTCTGAATATTTGGCCAGCAGCAAAGATGCAGCTCAGAGTTGTGTAGGTTTAGGCAACTGTGACAAAACATCTTTTCCCTTTGTGAAAGGCTGACATGGTTGTGATAAGTTCTGCCTTATGTTATGTATTAAAGTTGATCCCTCACTGTACTAGAAAAATGCCTAAGCATCATCATAGATGGAGTCTCAATATTTTTTTCTGATTAATGCCTATAGTAAAATCACTGCTAGCTTCCCAGGGCACCTACAGAGACATAACCCACTTTTGAAAACTACCCAACCAAACATAATTGTTAATAGTAACAGTGTCATTCTCTGCAAAATGCTATATGTTCTACATGGAGACTTATGATACCTTTCATGGCTTTGGCACACATCCCATTTTCTGTCACTTTTTTTGTTGTCATCAGAAGTGAGCTGAGTGTTTAGATCCTGTAGGCTTCTTTGGTCCTCTTTGATAAAGCAGAGAGGAGATACAGTATAGATTATGTGTCAATTAACATTTTACTTGCAGCAGAGAGAGTAACCTCAGCCACTTGTTTCCTGGAGGGAATTGGAAAATTCTGGAGACTGACTTTTCCTAACTTGTTTCCAAACATAGAAGTCACATAGAAAAGAAACATATATTTGTAAAATAAATTAGGTAAAATCAAAGAAATTATCCAAATAGATGTTGTGTTGTATGGAGTTTCTGTTTGTTTGGGTTTTTTAATACCTGGAAATTATCCAATGTGATTATTTCCATAATGTAATTATGGAACTAATTGAAAGAGAGTTAGTAAGTACAATACTGAGATCTCAGGGTTTTTTTAAATTAGTATAGCGTATATAAGCTAATTAAAGTGTTTTCTATGGGTCTTTAAACTTACTTAGTTTTAATTGCCAGATTATTGTTTTAAAATGGAAGTAGGCTTTTTTATAATTCTCAATAACAACAGTGCAGAGCCAATAGTTCAGGCAGAAAGTGATTAACAATGAAGGAAATTCTACTCTGGGTCTATATGTCACCTGGAGTCAGAAGTATTTTAAATAAAATTGCTTAGAAAAAAAAAGAGGGTTTTTTTCTTTATTCAGCATTTTCTTTATTGAGCATATTGACCAAATAGAAACTTACAGATGAAGCCTTGATGTAGTGCATGCACCAAACATTAAATCTGGTGAAATATATATCTGAACGCCTATTCCTTCATGTAGAAAAGGAGAAGACCATCCCTGGAAGGAATCTGTGTAAAAGTTTAGACCTCCTATCTTTGCTGCTGGGAAATACATAAATAACTTTCACTCTACTTCTGGTATGAGCAAAACTTAATTTAATATTCTGCTTCATAAGTGTAGAATACTTTTGTGCCAGTATTTTACAAGCAGCATTTCCTGAAATCCAGATGTATCACCATCTTATCAAGATTATTTTGAAACAGAATATTTATGTCCTTCTTCTAATAGACTTACAGTGTTTACATGAGCCCCATAATAGTTAGGTAAAATACCCACTGCTCAGAAACTGGGTGCTTCTTTTTCCTTCTTGCTGTGGGCAGTATAGTAGTAGAGAATGATTTCTGAGCTTGCTCTGACTTCTGAATCAAGCAGCTTTGCTACCACAAGCAGCCAGGCTTAATAAGCTCTGTTGTGCTGTTTTGCTGTTTTGATTTTCATATGTGTGAGACAGCGTTGTCTCCACATCATGTTTTTGAAGTTTTATGATAATGTATGAGGAAGTCCAAGGTTTATTGGTTTAGAAAAAGAATACAGAAGCTAAAAATGACTGTCCATCTAGTCCTTTGAGTACTCACTGGGGAATAAGAAGTTATGTACCAGCATTAAATATCCAATTGATATGATACAAAAAACATACTAATATGCACTAGAATGTGATTTTACACACTTCTATGCAACTGCCTTAACCATAAGGCTCCTGTGTCGTTTTTCTTCCTGTTCTCTTCCTTTGGTTTGTTTTTTGTATGTGTATGTGGAGTTGTTTGTTTGGGCTTTGTTTGGGTTTTTTTAATTGCATTTTTGGGTTAGCTTTTTTTTCTCCTTTTTTGAGTTCTTGCCTATGTGGTTATAGAGTTTCAGTAAGACAAGTGACAGGTACCCAGGCTCCAGAGTACTCCAAAGCCTTGCAGCTAGGACTGTCTTTCTCCTGAGAAGTATGGATATCTGTGCAATAAAGAGCAAGCTGAGGTATTGTAGTCCACATTTTTATTGCTGTTCAAACTGTAGAATCAAATTAGATGAGCCATGATCTGTGCAGGACCCTTCATGATCTATAAAACTGTATAATTCTCATGAAGTTTTCAGTTTAGAATTAGATGAAAGGTTTCATGGTGAATTGCAAGATATCTAATGACTCACCAAGTTATGCAATCCTAAATATTTAGAGCTAGATAACACATATTTTGGTGTAACGGTTTGGGACCTAAGATAATGTCTCCAGTCTTCTCCATTTGCCAGACTGGAACATACCCAGATCTTTGTAGAAACATCACGGGTGCAAACTGTTGCCTTACAGGTGACCGCAGATTGTTGCATTACATTACACTGTTGCTCTCTAAACCATTGGATACCAACTCAGATCTATTGAACTCTTCCCATTCATGCAGGAGCAAAATTCCTTACATTCAGATTCCAGGTTCTAGCTTCGTATCCCAGAAAACGTGCACCTTTTTTATTGGCCTGACAATTCCCCACTTAGAATTAACTTAAGATAACCTTAGACATGTGCAGTTCAGCTGTTTATATGACCCTAGAATCATTTTATATTCAGTAAATAAAAAAATGGTACAATTCATCCAACCTGCTTAAGATACTTGCCTCAGTTTAAGAGGAATCATATTATGAAAGCACTTCTTTTTTTCCATTGCCTTTGAGGAAGTTTAGATTAATTTACATTGTGCACAACAGCCTTTAGTTGAATGTACACCATCCTCTATTTCCATCAAGTAGTAAAAACACCCAGAGGGAAGTATTTACTTGGTGTACAGGACTAGGAGCTATGTAAGACAAGGTATGCAGAGGCTAATCAGTGAGGTCAAATAAAAATGTGTTGAATATATATTGTATATTCATATTATGGAAAATCTGAAATATTGCAGACAGATGCAAGATGCAACGAGGTATAAAACTCTGTATATTCTCCAGGCTAAGCAGAGAGACTTGTGCTGTACAAGTAAGAAAATGGAAACTGACATGGTGACATGGGGGTTAAATCTATATATTAAAAAATAGCCCATTGCTTTTGGTAGGGTAACTCAGGCATGAAGTCCATGGAATTACATTACAGGCCAGGGCGTTATTCGTTATTAGAACAGAGCACCAAAATATGAGTTGTCACAAAATTGTCCAAGTAACCATATGAATGTCCTGTATTGGATGGATCATGTCAATATGGGCAATATTTTGACACTGGGGAAAAGGAGATATAGTAGTCTATAATTAGTCTGAGTCCATTTAATTCAGTATCAAGACTGCTTTCTTCCTTTGTCAGAGCTTTTGTTTTGAAATTACATATTTCATTACAGATTTTAATTTCCTCTCAGTTATCTAATTTAACAAAAGAGGTTAAGAGAGGTACTTATTAATAACTCATTTTTTTCCCCTCTGCAGTGTTTCAGAAAAAAATGTTTTCTGCAAAATTGTACTCAGGAGTGGAGAGATATCAATAATTATGAATTGATTTACATAGAAATAGGCTAATTATTATGTTGACTGATTTGAAATATTCATTGTTTAAAATTTTAAACTCTGGTTTGTATTTTAAGGAGATTCTTATTGCTTTATAGAGTGTCCCAGAGCATCATGTCTTATTGGCTTTGAAGTTCCTAAAACTCGGACACAGATGTTTCTTATTATTTTAACAAGAAATAAAAACTCTGTCTGTAAAATATGTTGCTTTTCAATTGATTTTAAAAAGGTCAAGGAGCATCCCTTTGGTGCCACCTATCTTCAGATAAAAGGGGAGAGAGAATTTGATAAATCATATCTTATTTTGTTCTTTTCTAGAATTATGTATCCTATAATTTTGTTCAGCCTTCAGTATTCCCAATTAAGGTAATGATTCCCTAATTGCTTTTTTTTTCAAATGACAAATTAATATTTGGAAAAAGCTGCAGTAGTTCATCACATCTCTGAAACATTCCTCCATACAGCAAAATATAGTGTGTCCATTACGTCTTTACATTGGCTATTTCATGTGAGACGAACAGTAAAACCTTGGGAGTGTATTGTCTTGTTTTCTTGAGATTTTCATTGCTATGGGATAAAAATTCCTGACGTTGGTGTTTGTAGTATAAAAGTAATCTATTTAAAAGATGGGTAGCATGTGTGTGGTGTAACTTGACTTGTCTGGAAGGATCCAGCTGGCGTGGGGAGGTGGCTGCTGTGGTGGGCTGCCACGGAACGCTTCACTCCGTTGCTTCAGACTGGGGTGATGCAGAAGGACAGATGGGAGGCAAAAACTGAAAGACAAAAAAACAAGTAAAATGCACTTTATGCTACATATCCAGGGTCAAGACTGAGATAACTCATTTGAAGTTTTCACTTCTTTTTTCAGGTATGGTTCAGTCATATTATCATGGCCTGTTGTTACTATGTTATAATTACGTGCAGTCTCACTACTGTATAAAGATAGTGCAAACACTGTAAATAATTGCACATAAAATCCATATTACAAGATTAAGTTTCAACGTTCTCTCAGGAAATTTTAAAATTACGAATAAAAAGTGACCCAAATTTGTTCCTTCTGCAAATTTTCATTTAAGGGGTACTGTTAGAAATTTGATTTTGCTCGTCTCTGACTTTTACTGTAGGGTTGTTAGTGTAATGGCTCTACTTTGTAACTAGTGTGTATCTTTTAAACCATATTATCTGGGAAAAAACCCTCTTTAGTATTTGACAGCAACATTGTGGGTTTTTTAAATAATGAATGGTTAGTCTTAAATGCTTTGAGACATTTATAATTACACCTTAAAGTAATTAAATGATTCAATATCTGTAAGACAGATGGCTGTACCACAGAAACCAGCCTCACAATTGGCACTAATTAGCACCCTTGTTGGAATCTCAGCAGTGGCCAAAATATTAAATGGGTATCAAAACTAAATTACTCAGCCAGAGAGAGTTTGCCCAAGTTGATATATTGATAATAGATTGTGAATGCCTTAATTGCATGTATGCTGGCTCATAATTATTTTCTGAAAGCAAATAGGTGACTTCAGACTCCTGTAAAGATAAATATTTTATTTCCCATAAAACTAAAATTAAAGTGTTCTGTGTTTGTGAGAACTGAGAGAATGCATTCTCTCAGAAGCTAACAATTCCAAAGTTACTCTGAAAATGCATGTATGTGACTTCTCTTTTCTAGCCACATACCTATACAGTAATTTGTGGAGGCTAGTTCCAGATATTATAGCTTTATAGTACTTACTTCTTTTTGCAGAAAGACTTAGTTTTTAGAAATAAAGAAAGGCATGCACATATCAAATAATATAGCATAGTGCCTTATGAAATGTGATTGTTAAAAAATGCATGTACAAACTTTATTAGCTGTCAAAAAACATCCAGAAATACTTGTCATCAGTTTTTCTCAATTTTAAGTTTGGCAGCTGATCTGCATACATAGCAAAAACAATGAAATGAAGGTCCACAGTGAGATGAAGGGCAATGGCTGCAAACTGAAAATTAAATTCTTTCCAGAGAGACCTTGACACAACAGACTATGATAAATCTGTAGTGATACATAAATTATATGAATATATGAAATCTGAAGGAATTTAGGACATTAGTTCAGAAATACACTTTTAATTAAAATATATGAATGCTTTTAATTTCTTATAACTATGAAATAAAATATAAAATGCCTACTCAATCAACAAAACCTTATAATAAAGCTACACTCAGTCACTTTTTCAGCCTAGCTTATATGTAGTTAAGGGGGAGAGGAAGGGGAGAAAGTAGGGAGAGATAGGTTCAGTGGACTTTAATTCCGCTATTAATTCTTCTGTTGTGTTGCAGAACACAACAAAAGAAAAACTTCTAAAAGAAGACTCGGTTACTTATTTCTGTTGTAGGCATTTCTTTTCCATTCTTTAATTACTTGGGTTAGGTGTACTAAATTATTTGGACGCTGTATTTGTCTTCACTTGTCACCTTTCCTTGACGTCTAACAAAACTCTGACCTTCTAATGTATGCAAATGCATGAGTTCGGGGGGTTTTTTGCCTTTAATATTTCTGATTAAAAATCCATTCTTACCAATACTTTTGTCAGATTGTTTTCAATTTTAAGAACATTTTTACAATAAAAAGGGTTCATAATAACTGGGTTGTCTATGGAAGGTGCTCAACTGGCATGTCTGGAGTGACAGTACTGTAACAACTTGGCCATCAGAAAATCCGTGGTGGTACAATTTCAATAGGTTTTTTTTCAGCCTTTTTATGAATGGGAGAATAATTCAGTTTCATTTCTGGTAAATGAGATGACAGCTTTTAGTTGTGTAGATAACTATTGACTTGTTTGTGTAGGATTTTAGTTCAGGTAGTGTGTCAGTGTTCCTCTTACTGGCTGTCTTTGAGGATGCTGTTAGTATAATAGTAAATGTGGAAAAATCTAGTTAATTTTTAGAATTTGAAAGGGAAGGAAATCGCTTTGCCCAGAGCCTTTTAAGAACACTAACGAGATAACTATGCCACCTAGTTTAGTCACTCAACTCATGTAGTTCTGAAATCTAAAGGTGTGGCTTTGAAAGAGGTAGAAAGCAGTCCAGGGCCCCGGCCTTTGCCTGCTGACTACTGCACTAGTTCTCAATGAGTCATTGAAGATGCCTGCTTTTCTTCCTTTATTAATTTGGGGTTCAGGTGTGCTAATAATGCCTTATTAGCAGTATTTACAAAGGGAGTTAGCCCACAATTGCTAGCAAATTGCAATTCACGTAAGAGCTTCATCTTTGCACAGACTTCCCAATTCACGCTATCTTTAGGAAGCAGACTGTGGTCATTACTTCCATACTAGTAGACTAGCAAATGGCAACCAGAGGTAGTTTGCAGTCCATACTCAGTATGTTTTAAAACCAACAATAATGCTTTTGTCACTGTTTTGTTTTGGGTTGTTTTTCCCCTATCAAGGCTTAATCCACACAAAAACCCAAACTTTGTCCATGGAACTTTATAGACTGGAAGAGGGTCTAAAAGTCACAACAAAATTATGATAAAACCCCCCTGATGACTGCTAAATACACAGAACCTGCCTGGGACTTAGGAAGTCCATGAGCCCCTCCTGGAAGCTAAAAGGGTATGACTTGAGTTTTATCGTGGAATGCTTGCTCTGTTTCTACACTTCTCCCAAAATAGCTGTTATTGGCCACTCTAGCCAGAATACTGAAGTAGGGGGTGGTTGATCTGATCCAGTAGTTTGTCATTGTCAGCTAAGATGGCTATGAGAAGAGGGTGGGGAGAGTTGGCTGGTTTTAACAAATTGGCTTGAAAAATGTTGCCCCCGTATTTATACCAATGAAACTGCAGTAAGAGTACAATCACCTTTATGCTTAACCAGAAGTTATTTTGGTGGTTTTGCTACTGGTTTACTCCTACACTTAGATGAAGGCAGGTCTCTGCTTAAGCTATATCAGTGTAGTGGATATATCAGAAGTTGCTACACAAGTCCTTACAATACAAGAAAAAAAACAATATGTAAGATGATTTATTTGAGTACTCATATGCTGCTGAGCTTCCCAGATATTATTATTAATGATGTTAGGAAAGCTGAAGTCTTGGGTAGGTATCTTTTAAAATTACTGTTTGAAATTAAATATAGAAGATAAAAATATAGATTGCAAAATGTATGTGATATATACAGTATATACTCTTTTAATGAAAATGAAAATAATGGAAGAGCAGTGCTGTGGAAAGGGCTCTGGGGGTCCTGGCTGACAGAAAGTTGAACATGAGTCAGCAGTGCCCTGGCAGCCAGGAGGGCCAGCCATGCCCTGGCGGGCATCAGGCACAGCATCCCCAGCCGGGCAAGGGAGGGGATTGTCCCTCTCTGCTCTGCACAGGGACAGCCTCACCTTGAATATTGTGTGCAGTTTGGGGTACTACAATATAAGAAAGATATTAAGCTATTAGAGAGAGTCCAAAGGAGGGCCATAAAGAGGGTTAAGGGCCTTGAGGTGAAGGCGTATGAGGAATGGCTGAGGTCACTTGGTCTGTTCAGCTTGGAGGAGACTGAGGAGAGATCTCATGGCAATTGCAACTTCCTCTTGAGGGGAAGAGAAGGGGCAGGCACTGATCTTTTCTCTGTGGTGACCAGTGACAGGACCTGAGGGAATGGCCTGAAGCTGTGTCAGGGGAGGTTTGGGTTGGATATTAAGAAAAGATTTTTCAGCCAGAGGGTAGTTGGGCACTGGAACAGGCTCTCCGAGGAAGTGGTCACAGCACCAAGACTGACAGAGTTCAAGGAGCTTTTGGACAACACTGTCAGGCACGTGGTGTGATTCCTGGGGCTGTCCTGTGCAGGACTGAGAGTCGGAGTTAATGATTCTTTGAGTCCCTTCCAACTCAGCATATTCTGTGATTCTGTGAAAATTAAATGGTACATAGAATACATAGACATAAATAAAGTCAAAGATACTTTCCTTGGTGTGCAGGGATTGTTGCAACCCCACTGATGAAAGCAGGGGTGCTAGATTAGGGATAGCTTAATACTTCCTGGGAGATTCTTCAATAATGTGGATGAATGTAACAGAGATCCCATATTTTATGCAATTAGTTCTTTCCATTCACTTCCAGTGTAAATTCAAGGGCGTGATTTCAGCTGTAGTCTGGGAATAGATTACTTGTATTATATAAAGTAACCCGAGAACCTTGTGTTGTGATCCTTTGCCATATGTTTCATAGCTTATTACAGCTCTGGAAGGGGTAAGGTTGATCAGTGACTGAATGATGATCCGAGCATGCTATTGAAAGGAGAACCTGTAGCTTAGAGCTTTTTTGTCTGCTCTGGAAGTCACATTCCACTGCCTCCGACTGCGACTTGCTCATTTGTGAAGTGCCTCCGGAATCTGTGTGAGGCTCAGCCAGTAGGTGCTTCTCAGCACAGTGTGATTTAGCAGATGAAAAGTGTGCAGAATATAGTTTTACTTTAACAGTTTCTACAGCGATCATTTTCCTGTGGTGTTCAATTATTTGTTTCACAGTAGCAAGTATGTCCAGATTCTGTTTATTCTCCTTCCCTGGAGACAGTCTGTCTGTGCACAGATTTCTTTTTCCCTCAACTAGAAGAAAATAATATGCAATGTTGACCAGTATAAATCTATAAATTCTTAGCCAAAACCTTAATTTATTTCATGACTCTGCAGGTGTACAGGTATGAGAGGAATTCTGAGCATTTTTACCTTGCTTGCTTCTGTATCCTCTCAGAACTGTACATTTTAGCACTATGCTGGAAAGCATAAAAGACAGGTATTTCCAGATCATATGTTGACAAAAGTGTTACTGCTGCAAGATGAAAGAATAATCAGCTGAACTTCCTTTCAACTAGGAACAATCAAAATTTCATCAAAGTTTCAGTATAAATTTGTTTCTACATTATAAAGAGATGCAGGATAAACAGATGATGATGATGATAAAGATAAACAGAAGGGTTTTAGAGAAATGGGTTCCATTCATTTTAAAATGGAGATAAACAATGTTTCTGGGACCATTTATTTTAACTTGTTACTTGTTGAAAAATAAATACTTTAAAAGTACTTCTTAGTATCTGAAGACATGACATGGCATAATTTCTACCTAAAAAAGAAAGATATCAGAGAAAATTGTGAGCAGCAGAAGCGTTACGCTGACCGCTCTAGGTTAGTCCTGACTGGCAGCTGCGTCCCACTCAGGCACTCACTTGCTTCTCCCTACAGCAGAATGGGGGAAATGATCAGAAAGATAAAAGCAGTTTAATAGGTAAAGCAAAAGCTGCGCTCACGAGCAAAGTGGTGCAAGGAATTCATTCACTGCTTCCCACTGGCAGGAAGGTGTTCAGGAAAGCAGGGGTCCATCACATGTAACCATTACTTGGGAAAACAAATGCCTTAACTCAGAACAACCTCATTTCTTCTTCATCCTCACTCCCCTCTTCCTCCCCTTATGTACTGAGCATGACACCATATGGTCTGGGGTATCCCTTGGGTCAGTTGGGGTCACCTGTCCCAGATGTGTTGCTTTCCAACTTCTTGTGCATCCCCAGTCTCCTCACTGGTGGGCTGGGGTGAGAGACAGAAAAGGCCTTGGCCCTGGGTAAGCGCTGCTCAGCAATAGCTGAAACACCCCTCTGTTATCAACACTATTGTCAGCACATATCCAAAGCACAGCATCATGCGAGCTGCTCTGAAAAAAAGAATTAAATCTACTCCAGCCAAAACCAGTACACTGACATTTATATTTCAACCTCAATAAGAGTCAAACCAAAGCTTCTGATGTTGATAAATATGTTTTTTAATGCCAAGCAAATATATTGTAAGTTTATAGTGGTGAGTAGTAAGGTGACTCATAAAATGGGAACTCTTTAGATGTTATTGCCCTAGGCAAACCAAAATTAGTTCCGTCTTGCAGCACATAGGTATTAAATAATTTTGCATCTAGATTTTTTTGCTTGGGGCAACTACCTATATGTTAAAGTTGGTCTGTGATCAAGGGCCATGGACCTAACAACAGTCTTTTTCTTTGTATACTAAAGTCAGTGATTTAAATACCACAGAAAAAATGAAATAGAATGAAATAAAACATACAGGAGAACACAGTTTTATATATATGTAGGTGTAGATATAGATTGCTATTGGCAATTTGAATTGCAGTTTTCTGAGTAGATGTTGATAACTGGATGGTTAGAATGCTGAATAAATACTTCTGTTAAGTGTGTTATTAAATATGTACGATGCTGATCAGACCATCTCAAATAATTTTGCATTAATAAAACTTAGCACTTTAACAGAAAGCAAGCAGCTTAAAGAGCAAGAATACAAAAGGTTATGTATTTTGGCAATGCTGCTTCTTACTTCTGCTATGGAAATAACAGAAATCTGGTGCACTTTCTCTTCCAAGCTTGACTTTCTTGTCCAGCTTGTATAAAGAAAATACATCTCCAGCATTAAACATTCAGAGAGTATGTTTTGGAAAAGCCTCTCATAGTTCGCTTGAAACAGTTCTCTGGAGTATTGCATCATATTTAAGAAAGGTTTATCTTTATCTTAACTTATAAGTATGTAAGATAACATCAACCTTAGATAAGTGCAAAAGCATGATGCGGCTGCTGTATGAGCCATGTGACTTGTCAGAGGGATGCAGTGTTTTTCTTTTCCCCAGGCTGCCCAGTTGTTCCAGAGAAATGAAACACAGGCCTCTTGCCTAAAATCTGAGCTCTCAAGAAGAGGTGCAGTTAATATATCTTCGCTATACTAAGATGGGAGGTGATGGAAAAGTTTAGTTCAAAACAAATAAAAGCTTTCTCAAGTTCCATCATAATATATGCTGTTGCTTTTAGTAGTACTGCAGCTTATGTGTTCAATATGTTATCTATAAGTATTGACAGTATGATCACAGATGAAACTACTGCATGGAGCACTTACAATAATCTCTAGCATATTGTTAGAAAAATTACCTGCATTGATGTATATTTCTCTGTTAAAAATATTCAAATTTGAAGTAGTTTTGCTATACATTTGTCATAAAGCTCTGATCCAAAGCATTGCTATGGCTCTTGCACATGACTACCTATTTAAACACAGCTGTGGAGCCTGCCATTACCTCTCCTGAACACACTTCCCAAAGGTTGATATGCTGTACTGCAATTTGTACTGCAATGTCAGTAAGAATGGTTGTACCTTTTAAAGTAATGATTGTGTTTTAATGACTTGTTTCTCTACTGTTTCTACTTAATACTTGATAAATTTACAAAGCTATTTTAAAAATTGGATCAGGAACTCTTAATAAATGCTCCCATTTTATTTATATGTATATGTATGTGTGAAATTTATTAAGAATGCAATATTTTCAGCAGGATGTCTAATTAGTTTATAAAAATTAATTTTTCAGTGCGGCTTAGTACAGGAAATGATCATTAATTCACTTTGGTCATTACTTTGTACTTCATCATCCAATCATATTAATAAGAGTTCAGATTAGGAAATGCATTATTATTTCAAGCAACACATGAAGTATTGTTATTCTGATGTGACAGTCAATTTAGCATTAATAATAGAACTTAAGTTCTGCAGGTTTTTATGCCCTTCTGCCTGAACCCAATGATTGGCATATTTAATGTAATCTTACACTGTGGCATGGTTGACCATTGGGAATATTTTTAGCCTCAGCCATCCAATTAAGTATAAGGGAGCTGGGATGAAAATCTACCACAGCCTTCATTTGGAATTAACTACAGCACTATTAGAAAAATCATCTGAAGAAAATTATTTTCTACCATATAAGAATGGCTAACTATTGGAAAAGATTGCTAAATTTAGCTTTTCTTTTGTAGCAGCTTTCCTTGCAAATGTAGCAAAGAACAGGAATCCTGTAAGTAAAAGGTTGCTGGAACTGTATACAGAGCAATATTTACCTGCAGAAAATGTTTCTCCTGCTCAGGCTTCTGCTGTTTGCTTGAACAAGGCTGTCATAACCCCAGCAGAGCAGAGCTGCCAAGGTGTCCTATTGAACCAAGCAGATAGAGTGAGCAGCCTCCTGGGAACTCGAGACCATTGTTCAGTGTCAGAGTACAGACTCTGAGCTGTTAGTAAATGGAGTGCTTTTATAAAGATAGCTAATTTATAAAAGACTTGTGTTAATTTGCTGCTTATCTTGAGTTATTATGATTTTATGCACCATTATCCTTTTTTACATTTGTTTAAATATCTAGTATCTGCTAACACATGGTGTTTCAGTCCTTAGGGGAATGCTTGCAACTGGAGCTATTTTGTTCTCTGCTCTGTAAATCCTTTGATATATCCACTGAGAAAAGTTTAATGTTCTGATTTACAAATGAATGATGTGGCACGGTCACTTCTGGTTCTGCTAGGTTGTGGGAAAGTATGGTATTGCTTGGGGTGCCCCTGGGGAATTGTGTGAATGGGAATTTATCCTAGACAATTATCTTTGTCTATGTATAATGCCTGTATGTTCTGTAGACTCAGTGGAATGGAGAAACTAAGGTGTGGAGTAAGACGACTGCAACATAAGGTCTGCTTTGGACTACAGGTCACTTGTGCTCGAGGCTTTTAATCTGGTTCACATGAAGGATCATTAAAGAAATACTCTCCCAGCTGCTGGCAGCACTGAAAATCATTTCATACAACTATGCTTGCAGCAAAGTTCATATACGGTCTGATAAGAGGGGAAAGCGAGACTGAAAGGAGTGTGAAGAGTGAAAGTGGAAAACATATAACTGGAAGAAACAACCATAGGGATGGAAGAAAGGGAGGGAAAGGTGAAAAACATTCAGCCTTGAAGGCTGATGAAGCAGTATGAGAGAGTATGGGAGGAGGAAGAAAAATAGAAGGGCAGAATGAGAAATGCAGATATTCAACATGAGACTAAAGAGACTGACTGAATTTTGGGTATAGGAAGGAACATAATTTAATTTGATATGGGCACATAAAAACAGAAAAACTTTTCTTTGAGTCTGCATGGGATATTACTGTAATTTTGTCTATAGAAATGTATTTTTTTAATAGATCTTCATTTTTTTTAGTCTATGAATGTTGCTTGTTGATGTAATTTCACTTCGAATTTCTTAAAATGTTATCTGGTACCAGACAGCTTAATTTGAGTAATCTCTGAGAATAGCAGAATAGTAGACTTAGGTGAAATATTAACATTTTCAACAGGAATGGTGATTTCTATTTTTCATCTTACAATACTTTAGTAAGGACAGTGAATACACATCTCACTTTACTGAGCTAAATTTTGTTGTCATTCTTGTCTGTATTCTCTCCCTTAGTCTTTTGTGTGTTCTTGTAAAAACACCAAATGCTGTTAAAATGAGTGGACCATTTAATAAAACAAGTCATATCAAACAAGGGAGCCATGCTTTTAAAAAAAAGGGAAAAAATGAAGGATGTATTAGGAAAAATGTTTGGTTACCAGTCATATTCCTTTCCATGGAGTTATCTGGTAAAATGTTCTCTCTCATCATGGGATAAAATAGTTTATATTAGAAAGCTGAAAAAAACTCTAAAGAACAGTGTGCCAGGGAACTGCTCTACTAAATTATCAGTGAGGGACATACAGTAGTCAGTAAACACGAAGGACAGTATTTAGATGAATTGGTGTTTGAAAAGTGCAGTTGAGAGTAAAGGTACATCTTTAATGATTGTTTTGTAACTCAGTAATTACTCTTAAAGTGTTCCTCTTCCTGTAGATAAATTATAGGTGTAGAATGAAATGCCTGAGCTTATTTTCCTATATGTTGGAGAGATGCAGAAGAACGGCAAAATAGTGAATAAGCTGCAAATTTATTGAAACTTGGTTTCACATGAAAAGTTATGTGACTTAACAGAGGAAGGGCTGCTCTGCTTCTGCTCGGTTTCCATTCCAATCTGAAGCAGCCCAGAGTAAGACAAGATGGTGCAGTGCCCATGCAAGGTTGTGTGGTCAGTCCAAGGATGCTGACAGCACCACTGTGCCAGTTCTTCCCCAGGAACCAACGTGCCCAGGCAGTGGTGAAGTGAAGTGGTGTAGGCAGGATACCAAGGCACAACATCAGCATGGCTGTGCACACTTCTAGATGAGGGTGTGGGTAATGATCTTGCTGCCTTGTGATCAAGTGAATGGAAGCAAAGTAGATCCTTGTCTTCATTGGAGCTCATTATATCTTGATGTCAGGAACAGGCTTTTCTAACAGTGGGGATATTGACAATATTTTTTGCGGGGAAAGTGTATAAAATTCCCTGGAATTATCCAGCTGCTTCACAACAGATAAATTGAAAAGATTAAATACAAACTTTTTTATTTAACAGAATACATATACTAAGTTAGTAAAGCATGATGTTTTATGTGAACTTTATTTCTAAGCTCAAGTGTCTCAACAGAGCAGTATGAGGATTTCCACAGAACAGTAACTCTGTTTAATTACTATTTAATTGCAATCATTACTGGCTGGGTGGTATTTTTAAATAATTTCTGAGTGAATCATTTGCATTTTGAAGACCATTTCATCAACCAGTAAACTAACTTCATAAATCCAAACTGAACCCACCAGAATCTTTTACCGCATACAGCAGAATATACTAATTATTAAACTGGCAGCATGTGAGGGAAAGGTGGCTGAAATTACTGGGTAATTTGGGTTGCTGTCACTAAAGACTGAGCTACAGGTCTACTCCTATATGTGCTAGGCCTGACTAGTTTCATATTTAAACTTTTTGCAATGTACAGTATCAAATTACCTTGCAGTGAATGAACATTGAAATAGCTTCTAGTATATTTTCATAGATTTTTAGTAGGACATAATGCCATTTCGGTTCTTCATGATGTTAAAAATAATAAAAAAAGCTGAAATACCTTAATGCACTGCTGTGTATGAATTATTCATCAGCAAGACAATTTCTCTTAAAAACTTATGATTTGGCAAGAAATATATAGGTCAGAAAAAATGACTAGGGTATGAGGCTATTGTCAACGGTGGATGCTGCAATGCATGAATTTTATGTACTTTATTATCCTTTTCTTGCCTCATGCCTATCATTCCCATTAACTTGATCATAATCCAGAAAATGCACTCCTGAGTTTCCCAATCCGATGCTTAGGGATTTTTAAGAGTACGTACAATGCAGAAGTTTCAGTTGCAGCAACTTTCTTTTAACAGGCAGGTGGAGAAGGTGTCGATGATTCTCCACTTTGATTTAATTCATCTGACTTCAGTTGAACTGTCTAAAAGTTCAATATTTAGTAAAGCTACCTCTCTGCATGCTTTGTATGGCTGAACAAAGTATAGAGGAAATCATCAGGTCAAATTTGATATATTTAAACCAGTAATGAATAGTAAAGCAACAGCACAAGAGGTAACAAAGGCTTTCCCCCTTAACTGCTGGTAATTATAAACAACAAGCAATATTTGATACCGTGAGCATATGTTGAAATGATAAATCATGGAATTCTTTTTGTGGAGTCTCTGACATATTATGAAATTGTGAGTTGACATCTTCCCTTTCTTAATATAATTAAAAATATTCAGTGATTGTAATAAAGTTCTGACAAATGGCAATTAGATGAAATTGCTGTGCGATTCCCTGAACTAATTTAGCAAGCTCTTCTTTAACAATACTTGTTCAGGCATGAACTGCATGTAAACACAGCAACTGCTGTACTGCTTGTAAGGATAGAAAGTTAGTAATTGCCAGTGGCCTTATCTTTGTAGCATAAATCAATGGTCATTATATAAAGAACTGACTGATACAAACAAAATGGATGCGAATGAATCTCATATTTTTCCTGCACAGCAATACATCTTCAACATAAGAAGCAGAAACTGCCAACAGCTCATTTAAGAAGTCAGTGTTGAGTACTATGGAAATTGTTTGAATTCTGTCACACAGAGGATAGAATAAAGTATTTTCCGTATCCCGTGGAGTCCACACATCATTAGTTCCTGAATATCAAAAGAGAGAGCACAAAAGCCTCTTCTATGCTATCATTTGGTTCAGGCTTCTTAGTGGTTGAATATAGCACAGTTTATGGATACGCAACTGAGTTGTGCAACCGTATCAAGGCTTGAGCTCCTGAGCCTCCTGCAGAGTTAGATGCTGTGTGTTAAGCAGCATCTGTATAAAAAGTTTTCAGGGTCAAAATTAGTTATCTACCTAGATTCCATGTGCTCCTCTGCTATACATGGAGTTTTATGTCTGTTGCTTTTCTGCAGAGGATTAAATACCATTTTCAAAAGTGATGTTGACAGTTAAATTTCCACATCCCATTTACCTTTCTGGGGACAGCAGAAATAATAATAACAAAAAAGTCAAAGACTGTTGTGACAGTTATAAATGGCTATAGAACCACATATAGACATATATAGTGTTCTTGCAATTTTGATTTTAGTGGCTGAAGTCCAAATGTTGCTTAATTTCTTTCACATTTCACCTTTCTAGGTTAAATTTGCATTTTTTTTAACAAAAAACATTGATATATCACACCCAAGGCATTTCACAGCAGATTTACAAAATCTACTTGGTTTATAATATATATCAGTAGTCTAAGTTAATTTCCAAAACAAAAGCAATATGCCAGGAATTAATTTGCAGCACTGAACAAGAATTGATTTCTTGATGAAAATAATCCTAAAATACAATTATATGTTCATGGACTCAATTGTTTCCTTTTTTTGTTTGTTTTGTATGTTTCTTTGTTTAATACAGTGAATGTCAGTGACTGAGATCTCTGAGATTTGCAAATGTGATTTTTCAGCCACCACTTCCAGGAGTTTTGTGATGGGGAGAAACATAAAATTCATATATGGAAAACAATGAAAAACATCCCAGAAGAATTGAAGTACTTGAACTTATAGACTGAATGATTCATTTAACTGTCATATCTGCTGCAGTAACAATTTCTTCTTTTCCAAAAACTTATTTTATGACTTTTCTCATGGGGAAAAAAACCTAGAACCTGCTGGAGCCTTTTTCAGAGTTCCTCTTGTGCTGGTCTCTTGCACAAGTGTCAGCCCAGTGACATTTCTGTGCTGCAGAGGGAATGCTGAAACAGTGGGATAGGATTTCCAGCTGCTTCCCAGCACTTTTGTGAATCACCCAAGAAATTTCTGCTTTGCAAGGAGAATAAAGAGCAAGAAAGTTGCTGGTCCTGATCTTGTGCAGTTGACAGATGCAAGAGAGGGAGTTGGTTAACTGAAAGAAATTTTTTAAAAAAGAGAGGAGTCTAAGAGAACAGACAAGAGGGTTTCAATGGAAATGTGCTGCAGAAAAATGTTAACTCTGGTCTCAGGCAGAAACTATGATTATAGCATGAGAATAAGCAATTGGGAAGAAATGGAATAACAGAGACACTAAATAGGATCACACAGTAGATGATCACATTTTTAGTGTCAACAAATTATGTCCTAAATGGATTTTAGTGCTTTGCATGTTATTCTGGAATTGCAGTTCAAGACAAGTGGCCAGAATAGTCTAATGTACATTCAAATACGTGCATTAAAAAAAACACAGTATTGAGGGGATTGGCAAATCATTAATGGTAGGAGAAGTAGAATAGATGATATATTCCTCTAAAGACTTTTCCATACATTTCCTGTACTAAGACAGGTAATTTTGTCTTGTCTTTGCTCACATATCCAAGTCTGTTTTCACTCAGATCTCTTCTCAGAGATCTTCTTAGTATCTTAGGTTTCAATCAGTTTCATTTGCTGTGCTTAATTCCTGAGTTTAAGTACTACTTGGCCTGGAGTATAGCCTGCAACTTGAAATTACTTTTGTTTTAGTCATTACTCTGAAAAGTAATTTAACTGCTTCCTCCATTGACATTCTAAATGAAGGGTTTCTAATCACTTCCACAAATTTTGTCCAGTTTTCATTGTAATGCTCTGTAGGGCTGACAACCATAGCACTATACAAGACAGTCTCTTCTCGTAAAACATACTGCCAATCTAACTTGCTCAACTTCAGGCATTAAAATACATTTTTTTATAATCAGAAAATGAATATCATGGAATTTCAAAACATTGCATGAAATTGGGATTGATTGACTGTATTTTATAGAATTTTAAGATTATGTTATTTTCTAAATGTTTTTCTGTGTTTGCAGTATATATTGCAGTTTGCCTGAAAAATACAGCTAATTCAATAACATGCAGAGAAACAGTCTTTGGACACAGAGTAATAGAATTCACTTAAACTGGGATGCACATAAATAGACAATTCTCTTAAGTGAAAATTTTGCTGGGAACCAACTTTTGTGTGATTAATTTCAATTGACTGATCTCATAGATAATTGATATGTTGCTTTGTTCATTTACAGACAGAATAAACATTTCGAGGTTGCAGATACAGTGTGATCTCTGGAATGAACACATTTTTTATCTTTTTAGTTTAGAGAGATTTGATTAAATATGGGCACTTGTATAGCTTTCTATAGGTGATGAAGCTCCTTCAGAAGGACTTATGTGAGAATGAGCTATTCATAGTGGCTTATTTGTTAGCACTTTGCTAGTGAAGATGACTCTCATATAATGGCTCCTTTTCACTTAATGTAGAACCTGAACTGGTGATTTAGAAACTGACTTGCTTATTTTATATTTATATTTATAAAGGACTTATTTTACTACCTATCCTACCATATAAACATTCCTAATTTATTGTTTCTTTGGTTCACTATAATTTTCTTTTCTTCAGAGTAATTTCATTTGGAGAACAAATAGGAAGATAGATTTGGAGATTTTTTTTTGCATGATTAGGTTTAGTCACAGATACACATACCAAGAGATATTTACATCACTAATAATAGGAATGTACAACATGAAAGTACAACCATGTCTGTTCAAACATAGCAGACAAAAGCTTTTCACCTATCACATTGTGGTTTCTCATGGCACTAAACAGTATGGATGTAAATGATCCCTAATTTGGAATCCAGGAACCAATGTCAAGTCCCCTTTCCACCAGTGAGCTGTATAGTGTGCTGGCTTAGGGCAGAAATCACAACCATAGAATAATTTAGGTAGGAAGGGATCTTTGAAGAATGTATGCCTCATTCTGCACTCAAAGTAGGGGTGGCTTTGAGATGAATTTGCTTCATAACTTTCTTAGGTACTGAGGTGAGGCTGACTGGACAGTATTTCTTGTCCGTCTTGAAGCAGTGAGTAATTTGTGCTCATTTGCAGTCATGCAGAGCCTCCCTCTGCTTCTGTGACGTGTCAAAGTTGATAGAAGTGGCCTTGCAGGGACAGTGAACAGTTCCCTCAGCACACTGGGGTGCATCCCATCAGATCCTATGTCCTCCATAGCTCTGTCTTCTTCTACTGAAGATGCTGCTTCACTGCCACAGACCTCTGTTGGGCCTGAGGAACTGCAAGGCCAGAAGGCAGACCTTTCCAGTGAAAGCTAAGGCAAAAAGGCCTTTGACTATGTTGGTCTTTCATCATTAGATGAAAGACACCTCTATGTCACAGAATGATTAGATCCCTTGTCCTACTGAACATTGTGCTACACACTTTAGTCTGTCTTTTGCTGCCTGAGTAATTTGGATGTACAAAATCTCTCTTCACCCATTTCACCTTCCTCACTTTTTTCTAATTCCGGCTGTGCTATGATTTTCTCAACTCTATTCCTGCCTGCAGCACAACGTTTCTAAATCTATCATGAGCAGTGTGTCCCTGCCCATCTTCTGGGTACTTCATTTTGTCTTTTAAACTCAGATAGGAGGTCATGGTTTATCTCTGCTGGCCTTCTGCTATGCTTGCTTTGCTTTCTGCATGTCCAAATGGATGCTCTTCTGCATAGAGGAAAGTTGCCTTGGAAATTGAATAGCATTGCTGGGCCTCTTTCCAAGGTTTTTGGCAATGGGATCCTGCTAAGCAGATCCCTAGACAATTGAAAATCAGTTCTCGTGAAATACAGGGGTTTAATTCCATTAGTCATAATTCTACTCCTTTTCTTGCTTATTTTCTTCAAGAATTTAAACTTCGTAGTTTCATAGTCATTGCAGTCCAGGCTGCCCTTGGCCTTCAAATCCTTGACCAGTTCTTCTGTCCTGTGATGAACAGGTCCAGCAGAGTATCTACCAAGTCAGTTTGTCAGTCATCTGCAGCAAGAAAAGGTCATCAGCATGCTGCAGAAAGCTTTCTGCATTGTTCACGCCCAAGCTTATTTCCTTCTAAGTGGGTATCATGTTGGTTGAAGTTCCCCCTAAATAGCAGTCATGGTCATGAGGTTTCTTCTTTTGTCTAAAGAAGCCTTTCTCTGATTCTTCTGGATCATGTGGTTTATAGCAGGCACCTACAGCAATGTCCCCCCTGTTAAGTCTGATTCAAGGCAACTCTTATCTTATTTCAGCCACTCCTCAACACAGCGCAATTGTTCCTCCTTATCTTTCCAGGAATATAATTATTTTACACTATGCAGATGTATAATTACATTAAGACAGTAAGAAGTTTGGGGAAAAAAATTTAAAAGACAAAACCAATTTGAGCTCATTCATTTACATGCAATAATCCTCAAACTTAATAAACTTAATTGCACATTTGTTCTAATCTGGGAAAAAGTACAAATTACTTAGTATTTATTATGTGAACATAGCAGATTATTCCTTTCATAAGTAACCTTCAGTTTTCCAGTCTTTTCTGGATCAGAGTCTAAGAGCATAAAATTGTGATTGAACAAGATCAAATCTGGTAGACAACATTTTAATCTCAGTATAAACCAGTAAGGCAGTAATGTCATTCTCGTACAGTAAGGAAATTGACAGATTTTGGTAACATTTGTGATTTATTAAGCATCCTGCAGTCACTGCTGCAGCTTTAAGCAGAAGATAGAACAGGTGTAGACAAGCATAATCCAGTGGTTTTTTTTAGTGAAATTCATTCAGCAGGAACATTCATTTCAGTGTAAATCACATGCTTTATTAAATTCTTGTCAATTTTTCTATTTCTCTTTGATTGAGTTATTAGCATTCAGTATTGATGTGCTCATCCACACACTGAAGTTTATGGATCCTCTTGAGTTCTCTGTGCCAATAGGCACCTACAAGTTTACGTGGAATGAATAGTCATTAAGAGCTGGGTATAATTTGTCTTATAATCTTGATTTTAAAAATCCACATAAGAGCTGTACTCTCCTAATAGCAGGATCTGCAAATTTTGTTTCTTTTATCATTTTATGAATGTTAGAGATTTTCTCCCTCTAGTTTCTTCAGCTCTGTATTCAGGATGCTTTAATAAGCAATGCTTTTCATTGACTAAATAATTAAAATATTCCATTAAGTATGGGTAAAAAAAAGATAATCTAGGATCACAAGAGAACTATGTAATTTTCAATTTTGGATACATAGGAAGCTTAGGAAAAATAATAAATTTTATATTTTTATTATTTAATCCCATTAATGTATCAGGACAAATATGAACCCACTGAGATGTAAAAGAAGCCATTTTACTCATAGGAAGAGTGGAAAAGGTATGGAAATTACTCACATTTCCTTTTGCAGTACATCGCTCTTTTTTTTCACCACATATATTAGTCAGCTGAAGAAATTAGTCACTTAGTCAAAAGAAACTTGTGAACCAGTCTGTCTGAAATGAAATATCCAGCAAAAAAAAATCTTTGCAACTAAAAGGTAAATCAGACACCCTCATTTGGCCGGAGTGCCACTGCCCAAATTCTTGTCTCTGCATAGTACAAAAAAGTGAAAAGAGTGCAATCATGAAGGGCTATGTCTGCTTTTCCAAGTTAAATGCAGAGTAGACTGCAGTATAAATCTTGTTTAGGGAGGCAAAAGGCTGTGTTAGGCAGTTTAGGAACCTAATTATACATTAAGTCTAATACAGAACAGAGCACAATTTAAAAAAAAACATTTCACCTTGCCGCAGCAGTGGGGTTTAATAATACCTTTATTCTTGCTTTCTTACAGATTGTTAAATTGTTTTCTATTGATAATAGAGGCTGTATTGGTACTGGTAGACGAAATTTGTTGTTCTGGATTGATACAGTTAATTCAGCATTCTTTTTAGTTCCTGTGATTTTTTTTCAAAGGAGTAAAAACAGCATAATATGTGTTTATTGTATTCCATTTTGTAATTTCTCAGTGAGACCTGAAACATAGATAAAAGCAAGCCAGAGGTGCAACCTAGCAAAACTAATGTGCTCTGAGGAAAATCTAGGGAATACTTTGTAAGTATTTTAGGAATCTCAGAAGTGCTATATATGTGAGAAAAACTGATGAAAATCAAAATGAGTATATTTTACTATGACATTGTTATGGCTAATATAAGATTAATATTTCAATGTTGAGGGAAAAGTCATAAGGACCATAAGCTAAAATATTTATTTTCAGGGGGAAATAGAGGGAAATAAAGAATAAAGAAAATGAAGGCCCAACCAACTTAAGCAGACACTTATCTATATGTTTCTTTCAAACACAGTAGAATTTGTTAATAAAATCTGCTTTGATTCTAATCTGTTACTCATACAAAAAGATAGAAAACTTCTAAAATTTTGGATTAACAGTGTGAATAGAAAAACATTTCAAGCATAACAGTTTCCAAAGAACGATGCCATAGAACACAGAAGTTTATTGCTTCCAGTGAAAGATGTTTTGATTTCTAAACTATTGCAATTTCAAATTCAGTTTCTTGTGTGTGTAAGATAATAATAAAAAAAGTTTAATCTTCTGCCACTTTTGAAAATAATGCCAGGACTTCAGATATTGCCAAAATGACTAGTCGTTCCTATCTGCCAGAACAATAAATCACTTAGATATCTGGAGCTTGATCAAAAAATGAAGTGGCATTAGCTGTATGTTTTCAGTAGGAAACTGAGGATAACAGTATGTCTCTAATTCTTGCCAGTTACTCAATCTTCAGCTAATGATCCTTGATGCTTGGTTCGAGTCTGTGTAGCCTGTTTGAAAAACAAAAAAATTAAAACTTTTGGATGAAGGAATAGTTAGTTTTAGGTTCTATTCCAGTTTAGGCATGAGATGTTGACTGGCTTCTTAAACCACCCCAAGCATTTATAAGCAAACTAAGAAGTGGAACTTAATGCAAATGAGTAGGGAAGAAATAACTAAAAGACAATTTAAATTTTGTATATGTATGTATAATGTATACACATCATTTCATATAACTTGTGCTATAGAAATGGAAGAAATTTTTGGTTTGAATATGATGGTATATGTGGCAGAAGAGTTTCCTTTTAAGTTCTCAGTGTAGCATTTTTTCTAAACTAGGATACTGATGAGGTTGGTGGTCTAGGACAATGTGTAAAAAGAACCTTACTGCTAGCAGTGTCTCATGAGGATGACTACAGCTATGGCACGGTGTCTTTTGTGTGGTCTGCAACTGTAGACACAAATGTCTTCATCAGAGTCTACTTCTTCGCACTTGTGAAAACCAAACTAAGAAGGGTGCAGAATTAAACACTGTTTTCCAAAAATATTTTGAGCAACTGATGTGGCTTGAAAATATAACCTGCAGGTTGCAGTTAGGGCTAGTATCCCAGAATTACCTGATATAATGCATAGGCTCAAAAGTAACTATTCTTACTTCTGGAAAGGCCATTAACAAGAGTTAAGTGATTGATATGCTTTTCAAAAATCCCAGAATATTTTAATTTTTTATGTAAATTACTTAGTAAAGGGAAATTATTGCTCCTTTCCCAGAGAGTGTTTGAAAGACTTGATGAAGAAGATAAAAACACTGTTTTGTGTCTGTAACTATTGCTTCTGGTAACTGGCTGATTCTTTGGGTTTTTCTAGGGTTTGTTTTTTTATTTGTTTTTTTGTTCTGTTTTGTGTTTTTGGGGGTGAGGTGTTTTTTGTTTGTTTTGTTTTGTGTTTTGTTGTTGGTTTTTTGTTAGTTGTTGTAGTTGTTGTTTTTTGGTTTTGGGGTTGTGGGTTTTGTGGAGTTTTGTTTTGTTTAATGCTAAACTTTTAGAAAATCCTTTATTCATAACAAAATTAATTCCCACAGCTATTTCTTTTACCTTTCACAGTTCAGCAGCAAACACAATTTTCTCTGCTTTTCTCTATCACCATACGTGCATAAGCCATATCTATAAAGTAGCACCATTTTAACATTCTTCTTTAAGTTTACCAGCATCATTTTTTCTTTATGTTCAAAGGATAAATCTGCTGTATTAAGACTGCTCTCAAAAGAAGTTTGGCACATGGCAACAGAGAATTTCATAGAGTAGTTTTAAAAGAAACTACAGTGGAGTATGAGCGAGTTCAAAGTTAAAACACAAGGCAAACCAAATCAAATAAACAAATGAACAAATGATAAGATGGAAATTTATTTTCAAGGTTTTGTAGATTCATTAATTTTTTTTTTACAAAAATCATTGGAGAAGGAATTACTTTTCTTGCTGGAAACCATGTAATTGAAATAGACATGTAAAAACAAATTGTCAACACCTAGCAAGTTTTCCTCAAACAAGGGTGTAGAAGCTGGCTGAAGTGCTGTGGCTACTCAGTCTCCTGCATTATTTCACCCAATTTCCTGACAGAAAATTCTGTGGTTCACAGCAGGTAAGTCTGTTTCTGCTTGGCACAGCTGAAATATGTGACCATTCTTAACTACCATCATTACCCCAAAAGGAACCTATCTCCTAACGCTGAAAAATTCAGTATCACACAAATTTAGAATAAGATTACCAAGTTGCAACAAGAGCCTTGTAATATTGGGAAGATAAAATCAAAGCATTAAATGTGAAGATTACTGTGGAAAATGTATATTAATCGAGTGTGCCAATACATCATTTCATTAAGCCAACAAAATTAGTGCAAGACACTTGCAATACATCATGGAGAAGGGCAATAGTAACCAGTGTAAGTGTAATGCCTGAAGCTGATCCATTTTCCAGGGGCTGTCTTATTAGCAGTCGGATGCTGGAGCTGAGACTTCCAGGTGGTTGTTGCAGAAGCTGAAATTAGTTCACTAATCCCCATCATCGCATTCCTCTGCTCTCCCTTTTACTGACGTTTTCATTAAAGATGCAAGTATATAACCTGGCGATATAGTCCAGATTCATGTGAGGGAATAAAGAGCTCAGTGTTTGATAGCTCAGTGGTGAGGTTTGGGGTCAGGAGGTTTAGAGGGAAGGAAACAATCCATTGCAGGTTGCTTTTCAGTTACCATTTTATAAAAAGAGTAAACAAGGGTACACTTCACTAATGCTAGTGCAAAGAGATTGTTCCTGATTTAAGTCAGAGATAGACTTCCTACTTCCACATTCCAGATAGTGGCAATGTGCAAACTTCTTAATTTTGTTTTGATCGAGGCCTTTCCACCAGCCAACCCTCCTCCTGCTCCTTTGTGTTATAGCAGCAGCCATGACTGGGCTTTTGTTTCCAGGTGATGATCAGTATAGCCCCCTTAGCAGTGTTAAATGTCTGAAAGGGGTCCAGAAGGAAAATTCAGTACTGGCATTGGAAACAGTAAATGCAGGATAAGGTATCTTCTAGATCATCTGATTGTGGCTACAAGCTCATCTTTAGGGTATACATTTGGGCTTGAATTCACTGATTACTTTTTTCTGGTTTGTACATTATTTTAGTGCATATGACTATGTATATTGCATTGTAATGTGCCTATATTACAGTAGCAAATATCATGTAAATTTATATCCAGCTAACTTCTCTGTGGTAACTATCCCCAGGTCCTGTTTTAGCTGCACATTATGTTTATGCCACCTGTTTCCCACAAATATCTTTGGTTGCCTTCTTAGTTCAAGGGAGAATTGTTTATTACTGTTCTGTAACAGCACAGCATATCTAATGCTTTCTACAAAACACACCAGTTCACACAGCTCTTTCACACAGAGAGAGAAATTCATCGTATAGGATGTGCCTCCTCTTGCCTCTCACTGATCTGTACAGGAAGGGAAATAGGACTACAGGCGCTTTCCAGCTTGGTTTAAGGCCATCTTGTTTGGTCAGCAAGAAAATGCCTATTACTGCAAGGTTTTGTTGCACAGCTAGGGAGGGTACGCATTTTCATACCTGAGTAGGACTGAATAATCATAATACTGCTTATATACCACCTTTGAGGACAAAGCAATTGCTAAAATAAATGCATGATCATCGCATGCATTTTCTATATCTAATTGTGCAAAGACACACTCTAAAAAGAAAACCATTTTTATTCATTTTTCTGGTCGTATGCGTGACTTCATAGTTATAACTATAGCCAATAACATGAAAAACATCATTGCAGAAGACAATAGATGTAGCAACATTTTAAATTGCATAGCTTTAGAAATAAAATGCTGATGCTTTCTCATTAATGGATGATGACATCAGAGTGGTACAGGGAATGTATAATCAAAAGATATGCTTCATGACTCTCTGAAACTCACTTTAATGTCATGTCAGAGTTAAAAAGCTAACTGAAGAAAGCTTTTAAGATGAGTTAAGGTTATTTTCAGAGAACAGCTGTGGACCTCTGACCTCTGCTGCCATAATGCCAAGGGTAGATGAGGTTTTCTATAAGGAAACACTAGTGCCATGCATGGTGTGGCAGAGCAGAGTCTGCCTTTTCTAGGGACTGAGATTCTAGTAATGTTTAATGGGCAGATAGGGTGTTTTGCTTCTCAGGATTCTTGTTTCCCATCTATTCTCAGGACTCAAATTGTTCATGATTCACAACTGAAGTGACCAGAAATAACTGCTGATATAAGATGTTTTGGTTTATTTTTTTTCAGTGAGAGTTTAGGCCATTGGATAACTAAACATAAGTCTACAACTAGAAAGTATAAAATAATTCTAGTCTATTTTAAAAATAACTGCTTATGAAGACTTCTATTAGTTGTTACCATCAGTGAGTATTGTAATGGGTTGCCATGAGAATCATTCAGGTGAAAATGATTTATACTGTTCCACATTCCTCATTTATTAAAACAGTCATAATACATTACAGTATATTGCTCCTGCTTTGATTTATTTTCTTGTAGGTAGAGACAGAGCTAAAAGAGAACCTTTCTCATTTTATACTTACTTTTTAAAATGTTTTGGTATGAGATGAAGGTGTGTGAGAAGAAGGGATTTACCATGAACAGTTATGAAAGAAACAGAAATGTCTACTTAGAATGCTTTAAAACAGGTCAAGGAAACTTTGAGAACACTAAAAATGTATTCCATCCTTCATGATGCTCCTTGAGTCCTCATCATTTTTGCCGTATATTTTTGTTGTCGTATACCAGGACCCCATTATGTAAGGCCTTTACCATGACTTGAGTATACATCTCTCTCTCTGTACCTATCTGTTCCAAAGTCCTTAAACCAGGATCCCCACCAGCTGAAGAAGACTGCAAAAGAAGTGCTCTAATCTGTGAATCCTGAGCCAGGGAAGAAGCCTAAATCCTGAAAATACTTGACTTAATACCCAACATAAATAAGTTAGCTTCTGATACAGGATAGAGGGGTGTTTGGTAATACTCCGTTCAGAGATATTTAGTCTTCTCATTAATTCTAGAGGAAAAGTCTGAAGGAACTTCTTTTCTGAACAGGAAAACTGATACAGAATGTTTTGCCTTCTGAGAGCAGCTGCTACCACTGTTGTTGACTACTATCCTTGACACTTCTGTGTCAATACTCCAGAACTGGCCCCAGTGCCATAGGAAAAAGACTTACTCTCCTGAGGAAATGATGAAATAAACAATGAGACTACTCATTGTACAGACTACATTTATTAACTGGGTTATTTTAACTATGGTAAAGCTGTGAATGTATTTGAAGGATAAAACAACCTGCATCAATTTCCCAAGGAATAAAAACTTAGTTATGAAGAGCAGAAAGGAAAGAGAAAGATTATGTAAGAGAAGTAATATGCACAGACATACTACTGGAAAAAGCCAGTAGTATAATAAACTGGAAAGCCAAAATACTACCTGATTATGGACAGAGGTCCTACAAGAGGATGAGCAATTAAGGGCATAGATATTATCTGGACTGAATGATTAGTCGTAAACCCAGTTTGTTGGGCTGTGTGACAAGATAAGGATACAATTAACATTAATAATATGACATTTGTGATACACTGGTGCTTGATCAGGAGGCATTTTCCAAAAGGGATCTAAAATTTGTTGATTCTGGGGTTTGATACTATATTTCAACTAATTTCCATGCTTCAGGGCCTTTGCTCCTCACCTGCTGACACCAGAACAGTTCGTTTCTGTGGCTTAATCTTTTTCCTGAGCTTTTTCGTTTGGCTAGTTGGTTTGGTTTGATATTGTTTTCCTCTTATTTTTCTCTGCTTGAAGCCCTGGAGATTACTGACAGGTGAAAATGGGATGCGTGGTGCTTCTAGTGTTGTTGCAAAGCCTGTCAAGTGCTCAACTATCTTCTGTGCTCAAGAAAGAAGAGCTAACAGTGGATGGGATGAACAGAAACTGGACATACTGAAATTGTTTGCCTTTTCCTGCAACGTCATCTTTTCTTTCCTTCATGAAGAAATACTAGCTAAAGACATTCCTTTAGGACTTTAGCCTTCAAATAGACATACCTGAACTTTTCTTCTTTCACCCTATGGCCTACAACTTTTTCTGTCACTACTAATGTTTGATGAGACTTCAGCTTGATCACAGGAAGTGCTCTGTGCACTGTTCCAGGTTAAAGGCCGTTGCATTGATACTCACTATTGGAGACACTTAAAACCTTTCCTGAAGACCCTCCTGATTCTTTTTTCTGCTCAGATACATGTTGACCTAGAGGTTTTTTGGGTCATAGATGCTGTGACTGTGCTAATAGGGGATTGTCATGGTTTGACGCTGGTTTAAATACCAAACACATGAAATCCAATTATATGCATAAGGGGGATATGGATTTATTGAGGAAAATGTAAAGGAACTTTGGGGCAAAACAAGGTCCACACTTAAACAGTTGCAATATACAGAAAAGTTTATTACTAACAGAATGAGAATGAAAAAAAAAAAAAGATAAGAAATCAAAGCAATCCTTTAAACACCTTTCTTTCCCAGTGCCTACTTCTTTATTACAAACTTTTCACAAGTGAAAACAGTGGGTTAGCAACTTATCCATCAACCAAGTTTCAACCTACCACAGGGATGCTGGACCTTTTATAGCCATGTGGGAAGACAAAGAATGTCCAAACTGTTGCTTGAGAGATTTTTAAGAAGTTCTTGATTCAAACAGCTCACAGTGCAATACTCTGAGATTGAGTTTATCACCACTGAGCAGTTTGAGTTCTTAGTGATGAGCTGAAATGGAATCATTATCACCAATCATTTCTGTGGTGTGTCTGAGATACGGCAACTTGATTGTATTGAGTGGTTCACACAGGAATTAAATTCCAGCATAAAGTTGCTGGCTTAAGCCAGAAATCTTTTATTTATTTGCTAGGTCACTACTACTATATGTGCTACTATTATGCAAGAAGATTTATCCAGCGAAAATTCCTCAGACTGAAAACTGCATTTTCTGCCTAATGGGTTCTAAATTATACATAAACTGTGCAATTTTCAGATGTGATGCAAATTCTTCTGTCACAGTGTCTTGTAATATGGAGGCTGTTTCCATTAAAGTGACAATTCTGTGCAGATGGACTACAATACCTTCAGTTTCAAAAACATCCACTTGTAGTGCTATCGCATACTAGCTAAGATTTTTTAAATATTTCTGCTTGTCTTTATCTTGACTAACAGCGATACATACTGTTAGAAAAGAGTGGACTCTTCTATTAAAAACAGTGTTTGATTCCAGGTTTTATATAAAAAAATGAAACACCAAATATATGAAGATCTTACCATTCAATTTCATGAATTTATGCATTGCCTGCTTTTTGTTGTTATTTTATAACCCAGTAATTTGTTTACATAACTGTGCCAGCATGTGGCACCATGGGCAGGTATCTCCCTCTTCCACATTGGTACAAATGCAGAACTACTGCTGGCAGCTATTGGCGTTATCCCCCATTAAAGGATAAGGGAGATGGGCATTTCAGCTCAGATTTCAATTAAGTCTTGAAAAACCAAATAACAACAACAACAAACCCCTACCCTATTAAACTTTAGAGATATTATCTCTGAAAATTATGCCTTTTTTTTTTCCAGAGGTAATTATGACAGGCTCAGTAATCTGCTCTGTTGGCAGATCAGTGAATAGGTTCTGCTGTGACAAGTGATAATTAGGGGACTGGTTCTTTATTAGTACAGGTTTACATGGAAAAAGATACCTGGCCATGAAGCAGTGTAAATTAGTTCTGTGAGCACCAGTCTCAGAAATAATAGTTTTGTTTAGGAAAAAAAAAAAGAAAAGAATTAAGGATTTTGATTTGGCCTCAGAATTGTATGACTATAACCCTATCATGGCAAGCAGCACCCACATGTGTTATGCTGACATCCATAAGCAACATCAAATAGTTTTGCCCTTTCTTTCCCTACTGTACACTCTGTAAATAAATTGGGACTTGGCAAACAAACTGTTTTCCCAGGGACTTCTTAGATGCTCTTTTATCTGTGCTATACTGTTCTCAAATACAAAGCTAAATGGAATTGTCATGAAGCTGATACCACTCCTGGTATTTAATTCAAGAAGTAATTCAGTATAGTTACAGCAAAAATTATGATCTAGAGGGTACCTGGCTCTCTTTGTGTAGGATAGAACTGGTTAGGGGTGTCTGCTGTAAGAATCAGCTGTGCAAAGACTTAGGGAGGCAGCAATCTATTTTCTTTTTGCACGTTGTTCAAAAAAGGACTCCTAAAGGGCTAAGAAGAGAAAATGTAGTTAAAAGTCACTCTTTTCCCCCCAGCTGTAGACTCTGTTTTGGAAACTGGTGCCAGTTGCAGCATACTTTCTTCTCTGTGCTGATTCAGAGCACTATGTACTGTTTTACCTATCTCTGTTCAAGTTGAATTCACAAGAACCTGGTGAATTTTTAAAACCGTCTTGGCACTGAAACCCCTGTGGATATGTGTTCTTTGGCAGATACCAGTCTTTAAATCATACTTTATCAAGCAAGCAAGTATGATTTTAAAATAGCATTCTATTGTGCTATTATTTTAATGAAATCTGAACTATATGCAGCAGTTCAAAGCTGGAGGGAAGTGATGAAAAAGGAGTACACAGTGTAAACTTCTACAACACGTTATTAATGTGGCATTTTTTCTGATAATATGGTTACTTTCACATTACAGCCTTATCAGGTTTTTGTTGTTGTTTTTTATTTTTTTTATCTTCCTTTGATGCTGATTTGATGCTGACACTTCGCTTTTATGTGCTTACCCATCTATTCTTGTTTATATTTACAGCAATTCTTCACTACTTTTATTCTTAGGCATTTGCATCTGTTATTAATAGCAGATGGGATAGAGAGGAACATAATCGCGTGATTCAGCAGCAGTCATGTCTGTTTAATCAGTAGCATCTGACACAGCATGCATTTACTGCATGACTGCCCTGTCATGTTTGGCACAAATGATGGATCACTGCTTCAGATAAGTTTTCAGTACTTGTTCATTGTAAATACTACTATATTGTACTTTTCTTACATCCACTCATCAAAAATTTCTGACCATAATTACAATTCAGCCAGTGCCATCTTGGTTCTAAAACAGTCTAAATATTGATTACTTTGCAGTCCATTCCTCCTAGGATGGCTGATGTATCAGTTATAGTTTGCAGTGACAATCTCACATGAATCTACTGCTGTAAACTCTCACTTAAAAGAATTTGAAACCTAAAGAAGGCATTGTTGCTGACTGATGTATTTCTATTATATTTTCCCTTACAGTAGATACGCTCATTTCATGGTCAATGATTACTAAAAATTGCTTTACTTGAATAAATATGTATTTTTTGTTCCCCCGATTTGTCAGATGCATCAGATTGTATTTATCTGAGGTGTTTATTTGAATTTCAGAAATGTTTATCACTCTTCTTTTATATTTGTCCTCTTCATTGAAATATAAAATATTTCAAAGCACAGTTTGATTTCTTCCTTTTCAAGTGTACTTAAATATAGCAAAAAGAAATCTCATAAACTTTGAAGGCTATGTCTATATCACCAAATAAATCAGGCAGGAGTATATCTTAGGGCCCCAAGGACACGGTGTGTGACGTGGCTCCCATGATGTACAGCTAGACAGTGATCCCCCCCAGCAGAGAGGATTTGCACACGAGCACCTGCTGGGGACATTCTTTCACCATCCACTCAGCTATGTCCAGGAAGGTGCATCTATACTAACAGGTTAAAAGGTGGTGCTGCCAGGGCAGTGGAGCTTGGTCACATAAGATCTTAATTGACTGCGTTGGTCCCTGGCACAGTTCCGTCATAGCACTCTCCCGGACAGTGCCAAAGCACATTGTAGAAAATCCCCCACACTGGGACCTGCTCTTGTCCTGGAGCCAAAGGAAATGTGCAGCCTTGTTATGTATGGACTGCAGAGAGCAGACTCCAGGGCCAGGTTGCTTCAGTTCCTGGGGCAATACCAGGGCCCAAACCCTAGCAAAGAGCATGGAAACAGCTCAGCAATACAAGTGTGTCTGTTAGTGCCTGAGCCAGTGCAATACACAAAAACTGCACAAGCAATTAACAGAGATTCCTGCTGTGTATGATTGTAAAGGAAATGCAATGGAAAATTAATGTGCTATTTCAGATGCTGCGAAGATGATTAATTTAGTTCTTTCAGATGTAAACCCAAGAAACTCAGATACAGTCTCTTAAGACCTGCATATACTTGAAGTTTTAATTATTTCAACGCTGTTCATTTGAAGTCTTATCTTAAGATTATTATTTATAGTGGGGAAATGTATGATGGAACAGTTGGTTAGAGCATAGTGCTAATAACACCAAGGTTGTGAGTTCAATCCCTGTATGGGCCATTTACTTAAGAGTTGGACTTGATCCTTTTGGGTTCCTTCTAACTCCAGATATTCTTTGAATCTGTGAATCGTGTCAGATATGCTGGACAGAATCTGGAGACAGGAACACCTCAGTTTTCCTTAAGAGTGGTGACTGAAAAATAATATTTAGCTTCTTAACTCAGAAGTTCTATTTATTACAAGGAATTTAAAATACAATAACCAGATATGTGGAGTGAAGCAAATGGAAATGAAAGAGGTGAAATCAGCTTCTCTCTTTCACTCTCTTTCCCTCTTTTCTCAGAAGTTTCTCAGTTCCCACTTGTCCTGCTGATGATATCTGCTTGTTACCTCCCAGTCTTTTTCTGCTCCCTAGAACCTGCTTCCAGTGAGCCTGGTATTTTCCTGAGAACACTTCAGAAATTTCCTCATGCAGCAGCCGGCTGAATAGCCACAATCTTCTTAAACCATGAGCAAACAAATGAAACGTGTTATCTGTCACAAATCATTTACCAGGGGATAATGAGTTAACTTTGCAGAGAAGCACATACATTGTTAAACTAAATGTCTCAGAGTTTTGCCATACATAAAAATATTAATGATAGATGTGCATGAGCAGAAATACCTGCTGCTCCAAAACTGTGAACCCCTGCCTTCCCTCCGCCTCAGGCCATGTTCCTCCTCAGACACAGGTGAGTCAGCAGGTAAAAAACCATTTTAAATCTGCATAAGGCAGGACATGATAAATAGGAAGGAAGGAAGTCTAAAGTAAAATTTCATACATGGGGACTTGGATCAGGTGATAAAGACAAACCTGAGCACTTTCCCTTCTTTTGTTTATTGAAGGTGAACTGGTGGTCTTGTAAGCAACCAGGGAAGAATTAGTGATGGTGTTGGGCTGATTCTGTTGAGGCTTTTAGGCTTTGATAGCAAGAAAAGATTAAAAGTGACAGTGGAGTTATTGTGCCATAATTGATCATGATATATGCAATAGGTACTGGCAGAGGCCTTTTTAGAACAGTTTATTATTTCAATAATACTTCTCTTACTGCAGTTTGTGCATTTTTTAAGTGTATGATTTATTGAAGTCTCCATTAGAGCTGAAGAGCTTTGTGCAGCTGATGGAAGCAATAGTCAGATATTTCAATAACGAGCTTAAGGCAAGCAAAATGTGTGGTTCCTGGAAATTCTTTTTCATGGAGGGACATTTTGCACTGCATTTCTTTCCTACTCCTTGCTCCAGTGTTTTATATCATTTTGCCCTGAGTGAATATATTGTTAATTTAACTATAGCAGGTGCACTAATGTCATTGCACCTTATGACAGGACATGAGGAAAGGGTGAGGAAAGGTTAGAATTGATTGAGCTCCCTTGAACTTTGTGCAAAATAAAGGAATTCTGCAGCTATACAAATCTTGGAGCTACTTCAAGCCATAGAAATTAGTGGTAGAACATAATAATTCTTAGCAAAGTCTGCTATGTATTTTTCCCTATCTTTAGCTAAGATTAAGCATACTAATAAGAAAAACTTCAAAGAGGAAAATAATTTATGTGCTAGTGAAATTATTTTTATATTTAAAGTATATGCAGCAAGATAAAGTATGTATAGTAGGATGACTGTCCGGAGACTGTGTTTGTAGAAGAGACAGTTACTGGCTTAAGATGGACACCTAGGGCTTATCTCAGTACCAGTGAATTAAAAGGTGCAGAGACCTCAGTACTGAGTCTTGATTGTACAGTTAGAGGGATACAATGGTCCTATGTGTTATTTCTGTCTTCAGTCAAATAATTCCTGGCACAGTTCAAAAGAGCACTTCAGAGGTAATTTGGAGGTTGTCATCTTCTTTTGTATTGTGCTACTTAGCTTAAGGGCCATAAAAAAATAAGCTCTGGCATGATTACTTTACTTGTGTATATAGCCCTTGTAGTATTGGAAAGCACTTAACTAATTATTAATATTCTCCCATGGTTTCTGATTAGTATTATAATAAAACTTACCAGAGAATGAAGAATTAAAATAATGTCTAAACTGTATGAAGGACCTAATAAATCTGAAAGAAAGGTCTTGGATGAGCAGCCATTAGATGTGTAATGTCTAAGAAATGGATGTTGCTCTCTAACAACTTACAGGTTAAAGTGTTTTCAGTGCTTCACAAAAGAAACTCATGCTCTAGCTCTTGCATTCTAGGTCTTACATTTATAAATAGATACTAAAACCTATGTCCAGTATGTCAGGGCATGTGGAAGATGAGTATCTGCTTCACTGAGCTTATATGATCAAGGATTGTTTTGATGCTGAAGGGGAACTGGTAAACAGGAGCACAGAGCCTGCACCTGAGGAGACATGGAAAGCAGTGCCAAAGACCAAAAGTTTTGAGCTACTAATTGAAGTGCCATCAAAAAAATATGCAGACAGAGCTTTGGAGAGGGCCACCTGGATTTTGTGACTGATAAGAAGTGGAAAACAAGGAATGTGAAATTTCGGAATATTCGCAGGAGGCTTGAGTGACTATGTAATGTTTACAAGGGATGTTTAGGGGAAGGGAACTGGGGAGATGAAAAGCTGGGGCAGGTGGAGAGGGGTATGAAAGAGCTGATCTTACGTAAAACAGGGCTGGACAGTGCACTTGTGTGACTGAGCTGTGTGCCAGATCACCACAGGCTGTCCTGCCTTACTTAAAGACTCATAACTCTCTCTGCATGATCTCATTCTCCAACCTGTGTGTGTGAGCTGCTGGATGGACTGGCATGAGTGCAGTGGATGCCAGCTGTCAGACTGGGGTGTAGGTGCCCTATACTACCGTACAAGTAGCTGGGGGGCTGGGGTCTTCCAGCTGCTGTGGGGGAGCAGTGTGTGTCCTGAAAACCAGCTACTAGAGGGACTAGAACAAGGAAGGGGATCAGCACTGATGGCTTGAGCAGGACCATGGGTCACAGCCTGGGTACCTGGTGCTGGCTGCAGGGACAGTGAGGGTCTGTATTACCCCCAAAACAGGTGGTCATGGATATTTGCCAGAAAACTCCAAGCTGAACTCACCAGCAACTTGGAGGAGGCCCCAGATTTTGGAAGGGGTGTCAGGTGGATGGAAGGTCTGTGCAGATATTTGAGGGTAGCTGCAGTGTGGAATGCCTGTGGGACAGGTGTGTATCTGTTGGCAGTGACCACAGGGATGGCCAGCTGGTGAGCTGTCGTGTGTACACTCACATGAGTGACTTCCTGTGTCTGCCAGTCCAGGAGGAGGAGGGGATGGGGCTGTCTGTGTTCCTGTGAGTCCTGGTAGCATTAGGCTGGGCTGTGGGTGCCTTCCTTCTCTGTTTCAGGCCCTGGTTGTGTTTTTTTTTGCTTATGCCTGGGGAATATGCACTTGGCTTTGCTGCTGGTTGAACTTGCAGATGGGAAAGCAGCAGCTGCGTCCACTGGTCCAGTCAGGAGGAAACCCCAGGTCATGGAGCTGTTGGAGGCAACAACTTGTAGCATCCCTTAACACCAAATGTTTCATATACTATAAAAGAGGAAGGGAAAAAATGTTCAGTCATTCTGGTTAAAACAGCTCTTTGAGAATGGGAAGGTTAGATAGTATCTGTTTCTGTTCACTACAAGCCATAGAGGCCAATCTGTAACCAGGAAATAGATTTCATTTTTTGGAATTACTGAAGACCTTGATTGATTGTGAAATCAAATAGTGAAATTAAGCTACACTGAATTCTAAAAGGTCTGTTGTGTTCTGAAGAACATTCAGAAACAGTGTAAGCTTTTACAAGCTTGGTTTTGTTTGTTTGTTTGTTTGTTTTAAAGGTCCAAACACATAATTACTTTGGTGTTATTCTGTAATAAAATAAAATGAGTTAAATATTGAAAATGTTAACATTAAGTTAATCTGTATGCTGGCCAAGATTGTGTGGTAGCCTCCTGAAGAGCTGACACTATGAGAAGTTGAACTTCTTGGTGTCAGTCATCTGTTCAGCAAAGAATGCCACTGCATGACTGATGGGTCTCATATTAGCACGGGATTGACCGTGCAGCTCTTTAAACATGTTGTGACAGAAACAATCTGAGTCAGCTTCAGCGGGGTTAGCACATTAAATTACAGATGTCAAGCCTCAACAGTGCCTACTGAAGAAGGTATAATGCTCTTGTATGACCCTCATACTGAAGGAGAAAATAAAGAAATATCTTTGCTCCTGCTATTCTCATGGTGATAAGCAATTAGAAATTTGTGAATATACAGTCAAGAGAAGGATCTTTGTATCTCAGAAGCATAAACTGCAATATTAAAATACACTGGTCCTTCACTAAGTGATTGAAACACTTAAATTATATTAATATTAAGTGCTACTGATGTAAAACTTCTTAAAGAGGAGCTGTGTGCTTATTTAGATGTCTTGCTATTAAACAGGCATGCTGGCTCTGTGATTGGATTTGAAGAGAGACAGACTCCTGGCAGTAAAGAACAGGCTACAGCAATGAAACTGAAGGTTAAACTGGTTTCAAGAGAGACTCAGGAGAGACTCATACACGTGAGACAACATCTGAGAATAAGGGTGTAAAATTAGTTAAACTTGTGAATTTCTCCAAATTTTATTGATATCTTCCCTAAATCAGTTTCCTTAGGGGGAAAAAAAAAAAAAAAAGGTGAGGAAATAGTGGAATGGACAGACTATAATCCCAAAGAAATTAGAGAAAAATTCCTAAGGAGAGGAAATGCGAAAGAGTTTGACTAATTTGCAATCCAAAGAGAGCCATGTGGTTTCAGGACTCTGAGAGGTACAGTAGCCAAAGAAGGTGTCCTGAGATAAAAGTGCAGCATTTGTCTGTGGAGACGTTGTGAAACTTCTGAAAACACTTGCCTGAGATGGGCTTCCTTTTGATGAGAGCTAGATCCTCTGGAGGAGGCATGAGTACAAATTAGGTTTGGGTTGTGTTGTAGAAAAATTTTTGGATCCTAGACTCCAGACAGAGTATGAGAAAAAGTGAACACCTCTGTATGAAAATTAAGCCATATGCTGTTGGGATACAGAGCTACAATAGCCTCCTGAGAAAGCACAGCATATATTTAACACTTTTAAAGAGGATTGAGACAAATGAGTTCAGCAGGGATGCAGAATCTTCTCCTGAATGATGAAATATTTTCTTTCTAAAATGTGATCAGGACTTGATCTTTTATTTCAAATGGAAGTGACTTCACCTGTTTTGTTCTCCTAAAGAATATAATATTTAGAGCAATTCAATCGTTGGTACGTGTGTCTCAACACGTTCAGACTGTTCTTCTCAATTAGCTGTTAGCCGTCTCTGCTGTGTCTGAAGCTGAGTTGGTCCTGCGTTAAAAATTAATTTAAAACCAACCAGAAAGTGTAGACGAGACTGCAAAAGTAGGTATGCTTTAGAGCCATGCTTGTGGTGCTCTCTCTTTTCTTCCTGTACTACTTCTGTATTCACTTCTGCCACATGACAGTGATTTGGCAGGAAGAGCTGCAATTATCTTTACCCAATAAAGGCTAAATTACTAAGGCAGTAAAACTGAATTCACTCCAGCTCAAGAGGGACTTGAAATTAGCGGACTTGACTTCCTGGAAGAGTCTTTCTTCAGATAAGTGAAATTCTGCAGTTTTGGAATTCCTTTTTGTTTTCAAGTCTTTTATTAAAAAAAAAAAAGTAAAATACACATTTTGTTTGTAGCCCAGTGTCTTGGGGTGACTTTATGACCTTGTATCCCCTTATCACCACTCTGTGCCCAGATATGATCCTGAGCCTTTCTGTGCCTTTAAAACTGGGTGCAAGAGAGAGAAAATAAAAACTGAGCGAACTTTTCAAAACAGTTTGTGCTTCAAGGACACAGAGATTAGCTGCTGCTGCTGCTGCTGAGGAGTGAAGGAAGCACCCTTTCTGCTTCTCTCGGCTTTTCAGCTCTGTTTCTCCGGAGAGAAACTGAGAGCTAAGATTCTTTCTGGGACTTCGGCTTTTCTCTTCTTCTCTTCTGGACTGTTTCAACATCAGAACACCAGAACTCACTGGGAAAATTTCCACCTTAGGCCTGGAGGGGACCCAAGCCGACCCAGCTCCAAGGAGGAGGAGAAAGACCCCACCCACAGAAGGACTTTAAAATCTTCCCAGGTTTCTCTCCACAGCAAGAGGTTTTATTATTTAGCTTTATGATTCTTTTCCTGTGTGTTTGTTAAATAAATAGTTTTTTCCTTCACTTTCCTCTGAGGAAATCTTTTTTTCCCCCAAACCTGGTGCAGGAGGGGTGGCTGTAACCTGCTTTCCTTTGAGGAGACGTTCTTTTTGGACGTTTTCCCTGAATTTGGCCCAAACCAGCACACCCAGTTGCACTATGACATTGTTAGAGCATTCTTATAAGCCCATCTAAAGGCATAAGTATAGAAACAGCTCCTTCTGCATTGGGTGGGGCGAGTGAAGGAGAAAGATTACAGTCTGCTTATATGGGGCAATTGCGTAAGTATGTGGATGTATGACTTTAGTAGCTTCAGTAGAACTTTAAAATCAGTCACAGAGGTAACTAGTGAATTTTATCTTTAGAAAAGAAGTTTTTTCACAAGGTATTTTTTATTTTCCTGATGGTTGGCACTGTCTTCATCCTGTTCCAAAGCAGCCAGGAAACTACAGTGCTCAATCCAAGCAATGCTCTTTCTCGTGAAAGAGTAGAATAGCAATAACACCCGTGTCTGATGTAAAACTGTGCCATCAAACAAGCAGTATTCCTTTGCAGAGCAGTCCTGGTTTTGTTAAAGGTTTGTGCTAAGAATTTTTGCAGGAGAACCTCCAGTCTATCTCTATAGCTACATTTCTGTTTTCAGGTAGGTTCAGTGCAAACAGTAGAAATAAGAGTCGGAACTTTTCCTTCTCTGCTTGAGAATGTTATAAACTGCAGGAGTAGTTGCAGAGAAGAAAAGGGAGTTGTAGCTGCAAGCTACTGCTTCTAAGAAAAGGATACTTTCATTTCAAGCACAATTCACATTGTACAAATAGCAGGGTTATGCTTTGAACTTAAGAAACTGCATTGGTAAGGAAAACAATTTTTAAATTTTGATTTAATGACTGAATAATAAGTTTTACATTGTTTGCCTGTTCATAAAATTTACATTTGAACCCCTTATAATAGCAGAATTTTCACTATTTCACTATATAAGTATACTGTGATGTAAAGGAAATTGTCATGTAGCAGATTTTTTATAAATAAAAGCAGGCAGTTAAAATGAAGTATTTAATAAAATCAAGCCAAGGCAATGGTCATTCATTCTTTATGCATTTCCTGCTGCTAGTGTTGGGGGAATAAGGTGAATATATGGGTATAAAAGATTTTTCTCAAATCTTGTGTAAGATTTCAACGGTGAAAGGCTCTTATTTATTAAAAATTCTTTATTTGTACCTATGACTGTTGTTGCAACTAGCCTTCTAGTAACCCCGGAAGGATATAATTTAGCTAGACACCTTGTAAAATCTGATTGCCTTTTCCAAAAGCATATGTAATTACACACAGACTTCTCTTTTTGATCACAGCCTGTTCCTTCCATGTAATTACTTAGGGTCTAGCCTCAGTTTTGTTAATATTTCCTTAGTGAGAGAGATCCTTTAGTATTTGTCCGTTTGTTACTGGGTTTATTGCAATTGTTAGGGAGGTTTTAGATGATTCTCTGGGGGATCAAAAGCAGGGTACTACCATGTGCTGATCAAAGATGGCACGACAAGAAATCTGTTTTTATATTGTGTCATGGGGAAATTTATTGACAAAAAAAAGTATCTCTTCTTGGGCCAGCTCCATTTTTCTGCCTGACAGAATGAGTCAGAGCTAACTTCATACATGACACCTTGCTATGGCTTAGCCCCAGCTGAGACCACACAGCTGCTCGCTCATTTGCTCACCCCAGTGGGATGGGGAGAGAGTAGTAGTGAGAAAATTCATGTGTTGAGGTAATGACAGTTTAATAAGTAATGCAAAAGCTGCACACACAAGCAAAGCAAAATAAGGAATTCATTCACCACTTCCCATGTTCAGGCTGCTGTTCAGCCATCTCAAGGAAAGCTGGGCTCATATGTGCAATGGTGACTTGGGAAGACAAAAGCCATCACTCTGAATATCCCCTGCCTCTTTCTCTCTCTCCCTCTCTATATGATGAGCGTGATGCCGTACGGTTTGACATATCCCTGGGGTCAGTCGGGACCCACTGTCCTGGCTCTGTCCCCTCCCAGCTTCTTGTGCTCCTGCAGCTTGCTTGCTGTAGTGTGAGGAGCAGAAAAGGCCTTGACTCTGCAAACACTGCTCAGCAATAGCTAAAATATCCCTGAGTTATCAACACTGTTTTCAGCTCAAATCCAAAACATACCAGCTCCTATGAAAAGATACAGCTCTATGCAAGTCAAAACCTCAAGCACACACCTAAAGTTCCCATTCATGTGATACCATTCATCAGTGATACCATGTCCTCAGTAAAAAATGCTGCACAAACTTATTTTTTTTTTCTAATCGTGTCTTTAATTAACTTCTCTTGAAATTATTGAAAGTATTATTTTGAAGTGAATGTATGTCTGTGGGGATACTCCTTAGAGACTTTGTTTTTTCTGCAGTAGGTTCTTATTTTACTTTAAATCTTACAGTACACCAGCTTTTAAAATTGGAAATGTGTCTAGCTTTTTAACTCTAATTATAATCTGCTGAACAGTTAGATCAAATCCTGGCTAGATAATGTGGCTTGTGTTCTATCTGTATAATGTTGGCCTTGTTAACATCCTTTTCCTTTGCTAATTTATACCTCTGCATGCCTCAGAAGTTCCTTAATCATCTCTTTTAGATTGCAAGAACTACAGTAAAACTTTTTGTTTTTCATAGCTTAATTGGATGCTCTGTTAGTATGCAAAGGGAACTTCTCTGTAGATGGTAGAGATGTCAAGTAATGCTGTTGCAGAGTGAAATACCCTGAATTAAATTTTTCTGCCTATTGAAGGCGATGGGATATTTGCCTCTGGGGTATTGTATAGCAGCATCAAAATATTTAAGAAATTATAGCATAAATAGTTGGAAGGAACAAGCAACCTTTGACACAAAATGATAAGTGTAGGGGAGGGAGTCCTCACTGGGACTTATTTCCTGCTCCCAACCATCTCTTGTAAAGTTTTGATTTTGTGTAGGTCTTTACTTTCATTCTATCTGATCTTGATACCACTTAGTAAAGGAAAATAGCTTTCTAATAGAGTATGGAAATTGTATTATAATATATAAAAGAATTTAAATATTGAATTTATATATAATATAGAGTACTTACAATAAAGAAATATACAATGCAAGCCTACTTTTATATTCAATTAAATTTTGTATTAATTACTCTTTCTAGAATAGGGATATATTTTTTTCTTTTCTATCAATTTGACTTGAATTTATGTATTCTAAAAAACTATTTTCAAGAACCTTTAGTTTAAAAAAGAAAATAGTCATAGTAGTAATGGCATTAAAATACTCTCTAAATAATAAAGACATCAAGAAGTTGTATAAGCAGCAGCCTGAAGAAATGTCCACCTTGAGGCGGATAAACTACCTCCTTTCCAGATCCTCAGAGACATGGGAAATAAGGAATTTTATTATTTTCAGATGCATATCCTTTTGGGTATTTTGTTTTATTTAGGATTGGGAAACATAGGAACCAGTGCCTTGCACTTATTCCCTACATTTTAGGAGGACTACAAAATGATTGCTGATAAATTTTATTTACCCAGACTTTCTGTCAAGAAAGAAAATAGGCATAAATTATATCTATCAGTCTTCAGTCAGTATCCATCTCTAAAATGCTGCTATTCTTCTGCGTCAGAATCTCTACCTGACTTTTTTTTTTTTACTTTAAACACCTTCAGCATCTTTCCTTGAGAATAACAATGAGCTTACACTTCATTTACACTTATTGGTACTAGCTTCCATGAGAATTGCATTTTGCATCCATAGATCGTTATTTCAAATCCTTTATTAGCAGGAATACACTTACAGTCTCTGTTGAGTGACTTACAATTACAGTCTCTGTTGCACTTCTTTCTACATTCCAGGAAAACCAATGACCAGCTCCTTTTTAAAGCACTGAAATATTTTTGACTAGAAACTCAGCAACTGTAGTCCGTATTCCCCGTGAACTACTGGGGTCATTGTTCAGAATGGCAGTTACAGGTGTTTAACTTTCATCTGTATAGAAAAAAACCAGATTCTTGAAAAAATTCTCAAATGAAAAGAGATATCTGTTTACTTGAGTAAGAATTTGGAATTGTAAGAATTATCAGATAATTTTCTTCCAATCTTCCTCTACCTTTGATGCTTACATTTATCTGAGCTAAAACCTATCTTTGAGTAAATGAGTATATTTGATGCACAGAATATGAATTCTCTATGAAAGAAAAAATGCCGAAGCTTCCTCTTGCTCTTCTTGCTCTCTTGCTTTTTTTTTTTTCATTTTTGAAGAAGTCAACACTGGGGAATGGGAAGGAGGAAATAAAATTACACCAAAAATTGAAAGGGAGAAATGGTATTTTATTGCTGAATTGAGCTTGGGGAAAATAATTTATCAATCCATTCCCATCCACTGCAGATGCAGCTGATGGAAAGATTTGATTAGAAGGTACATGTACTTTCACAGAGGGGAAAACCAGAAAAATTATTGCACTAGCAGAACCTCAGCAAGAAAGAGTAGCTGCAGAATATAACTAAAATTGCAAGTACGAAATTAGATACACATTTTGACTAAAAGTACTGAGGTAAAGTGGCAGTGCTTTATGCCTCTTAAAAGATGTCTCTCGGAGACATCTTTTCTCGGAGTTACATTTTGCTGTACTAGTCATTGGGTTCAAACAGAGTAACTACATAACACTTGGTACTTTATTACAGGAAACTTTAAGGTCATCTAAGATGTTTGATCTAAAACATCTACAAGTCTCCTAATTTGCTATTGTAATCCTACTTTTTCTTATTTTTTGAAGAGTCTGAAAATCCTGTAAGTAGTACGTAAATTGAGCCTATATTTTCCTGATAAAAACTCCGGACAAGATCTACAAGTTCTCGAAAGAGCTAGAAATTTTCAGAACTAAAGTATTGCAACTGAGAAAAAGTAGGGTTTTGGGGGGTTTTTTGCTTGTTTTGTAGTGTTCCCTGTGTCTTATCTAGTGTGTCACTCCCATTCCTCCACTTGTGAATCTGGGCTCCAGTTTGAAAATATCACAAGGGAACATGAGAGTTCCTGCTAAGCTCATCTGAAAATCTCATCAGTGACTAGGTATATGCATGGGTAATTATATGGATAGATTATTGTAGTTTATAGACACAAGACTACGCTGAAATAATGTACGATGTTCACAGTCAGCTACAACTCACTGAAATGCTAGAACTTCGTTTTCAGGTTTGTTACATTGTCTTAATGTTGGCCATGATGCATATAACCTTTCACTGAGCCCCCTTTCTTTCTTTCATGTTGGGCTCAAGCAGACTGCAGTGTAATGTCAGTTCATCTCTTGCTGTTATGATATATCCTTTACCGATGTTGAGTTTTCTTCCCTCTTGTTGATCATTTAAACATGATATTACTATTTTCAACCCAAACCCACTTTTGATACAAAAGACAAAGGTAAAGGAAAGACAGGGAAAATCTGGAGTACCTCATAAGCAGTGTAGCACTGCTTGGAGGCATGAAACCAGGAGGTGAGTGGGATTGAATGACTGGCTGCCACTCATTGCTTCATGTCCCTAGCACTTGTAAGCAGGGGGTTTGCTGACTCCACGCTGTTTTGCCTGGACCAGTGTCCTGATTTCAGCCAAGGACAGTGCTAAGTTTTTGCAGTAGCTGTGAGGGGGCAGAGCCCGGAGCCGTTGTGGGCATGGCCAAGACCCTAATTTTATTCAAAAGCATTGCATGTCATTGCCAGGGGCAGGAGAAAGGGACACTCTCTCTTGCTTCTGCCAACGGTGTTCCTTCTGATGAGTAAGGGTGGCAGACGGGAATGGTCTGGGTGGGGTGTCACCAGCTGCAAGTCTGGTCAGGTTGGGCTGCATGAGCATTTTGTGTGTGAACCACGCCTTTTTTGTACACTTTTGTTATTAGTATGGCTGCAGTTACTGTTCATTTTCTTATCTCATTGCTGTTTCCAGTAAATTGTTCTCGTCTCAGCCTGTCATCTTCACCTTTTGTGCCTCCAGTTCTCCTTTCCAGATACGTTTTGGAGTCGCAGTCAGGGATAGGGAGAAGAGGGGCACTAAACTGGGGAGTAGCATTTCTAAATCACAACAGCCAGGCAGACAAATGGGGGGAAAAAAGCTAATAATATGAAAGCTGTAACTCCCAGCTCTCAAACTTTATGAACATGTGGCTGTGGGTGAGACCTCTTGTGCCTTAGACCTTTATTCTACCCTAATTCTAATGAAATGCAGTGAATAATAAAAATGTGTCAAGGTTATTACATTTCAGCACAAATCTTTAAAATGAACCTACAAAAAAAACTTTGTGCTAAAGTTAAATAGTTATCTTTATGGGGACTATCATGAGTCTTTTGAGTTTTTTTGCTTCACTTCTATTTTTTGTCTGTATGATTACTTGTTTACTTAAATTAAAAGGTATGAGGTCTTGAAAGAAATGAGTTATCAAAGTAACATTCTGCAATTAAAACCTGTACATAGTGTTCGGTAGGACAGTATGTTGTCCACGTTTTCCATCCATGTAATATTGTCTCTGGTCTTGTACACCGCGAAAGCTCATATGTCTTTGTCCCCCAGCAGCAGGGGAATCAGCCTGGTATGAAGGGCAAGGAATGACAAAGTATCTTTTATGCAGTGCTGCCCTGCTTGGAGCTGTAAAACTGATGGGTAAATGAGCTTTCCTCCTGTGAATACTTAAGCTATCAAATGCATTTTAAACTTTACGGTATATGTTAAAACTGTAAGGTTACTTTATGTAGTGCTAAAACAAATCCCGAGTTTCCTATGTTATTTAATACCACATAAAACACAGGAGGAGGTAAGATAATAGTTCTACATTTTATAAAGAGTAAACAGGATCTACCAAGTTTCTGTTTTGAGAAAAGTCAGCCCAGGAAATTTCTATGCAGTTTATATTCAAAAGGAGGATGAAAAAAAAATTTATTTTGTATCACTGTAGTGTACATATATGCCCAGCTCATGATGGGATATACAAACAATGAATCTGTGCATTGGTTATTTTGATTTAAAAGAAAAAGAGGTCCTGGTTTACCTGTAAAAGCCATCCAAGTTTTACTGAGCTCTCCCTTACAGCTACTCAGGTGACTCTTACTTTCTTTACTGTTCATTCAGTGCTGTGCTTAAAAGGAACAGTCCTTCTGTTTGAAAACTGAGATTTGATCTTTACAGAATTAGTCTTATCCCCCAAAATAATACACGTTGGTTCCATTTGCTGCAGCAGGTAAGTCAAATCATCTGTTTGGCCGCATCCTCTGCAACTGTTAGTTAAACCGACAGACGAATATTCAAAGATATCTCAAACCCATGGTGGAATTAGAGGGGAGAAAAATAGCCAATTACTCTTGATGTTAAGAAAACATTGGATTAAAGTATTGCTTACATGCTAATAACTTAGCATTAAAGTACTTTTTCATTGTTTCTATAGTTTGATAAGCAGCCATTACCACATTTCATGCCATTCTCATTGATACGTGGTTTCTGATTAACACAAGGTATGTGTGTTTTTCTGAAATGGTCTAATAACATCTCCTTATGTATTTCCTTTTATAGTTTTTTTTTTTTAATTGTCATCATTGTGTTACGAATAGTTTTTATTTTCTCATTTATTTTATTTTCTCATACTGACTTGATTATCTCTTGCGTGTCATGCTCTCAAAAGAAATGTGTGTGTTTGCTTATGCGGAAGTAAATTCACCTTTGCATGTTTTCTAGCAGATATGTCATGGTGGCAGCACTGTTGTACTTGTGATGGTCAATGGGAATAAGTCAGGCAAGACTTGTGGGCAGCCATTTAACCAAATAATCAAACTGTGTCAGAATTGAGAAGATTCATAACTTTTGGATATGAAGCCCTTTTTGCAGGTCAGGATCTTGCTGAGCAAGCTTTATGCCTGCTGTTATATATATAAACATGCCTTGCCCCCTTCATTCTAAAATGGCGTGTTTCTCACCTTGGTATGTTAAAAAATGCTAAATACTTTCTGTTATGATCTGATAGAGTACATGGGAAATTCTGGAAGCCACAAACAATGCCTGGAAGTGTGGATTTTTTAGGTTCTTTGGGGTTTTTCTTCTCCACACGCAGACCCATAGTCAAGGTGTGTGTGAGTTTAGTACAGCCATACTTTAAGCTCTGTAAACCAAAGCTTTTCTTTGGATTTGTGTCTCATAACTTGCATCTTCAGAGTTTTTCAGGTGTGAAAGCTATAGATTGAATTGCTGACATTACCCTGGTATTACCACATGAAAACCACTTTGGTGGCTGTGAGCAGCAACCTACCTTATCTTGAAATAGAACAAGTGTTCTCAAGTTCTAGAAATGAAATCAAGACAATTTCATGTATTCCTAAGACTTTTACTGTTGATATGAGGGAGCAGCAAGGACAATCTGTGCTGCATGGCTGGCTGGGTCAAGGGTCTCACCAGCAAGAGCCTGGGGGAGAAGGACAGGGCTGAGGGTGGTGTCCTGGGACAGGCTCAGCCCTGGTGTGGGTGGACAGAGCTGTGGGGATGGGCACAGACCCACGTCAAGGCTGGGACATCAGCAGTGCTGATGGGAGCTCTCTGGAAAAGCCCTGAACCCCAGCAGCCAGACCTTCTGGTGATGGTGCTCTTGGGACACCTGGGCTGACACCTGAAGCCTGTCACTAGCTGGGCAGCGTCCTGGTGGGAAGGGTTGCAGAGTGTGCCCATGACTAAATTTAGATGCTCTGAAGATTTTTAAATAATTCTCTCTTTGTAAATGCCTGAACTCCATTACAACAGACACTTTAAATTTCGGTAGTATTAAATCATCTTTATCTGGAACTGTGTGGGATCAGTTGGAAGAAAATACTTTGACTGCACAATTCCACCCTGAAGTAACTTGATCCTAGGGCAACATTTATGACCAGCTTCTCTATGCATTTTTATTTCATTTACACATGAGAATGTCAGAAATACTTTGCCCACTAGGATTCTGTAACTTTCATAAGGAGACCTTTTTCCACAAAGACTGGCAGTGATAGTAGTGTTTTGATAAATGAAAATACTGAAAAAAAAAGTCCCCTTGATTCTTAACAACCACTTTTTCAATGATTTTATTTTTTTACGATTTGTATGTGTGGATTTAGATATCTGGTCTGTATATTATTTGAATTTCTGTGAATTCTTTGACTAAACACTTATGATTAAAAATAAGTACAAGTATGTACAAGTATGACACTGCATTGAGACTTACTTGCTTCAAATAAAGGACAAACCCATGGGGTTTCTAAATCTCACCCACTTTTTTCAAGAAAAAGGTTTAGTATTGGTGGGATATAAAAACTCAAAATGCTTTATTTTCAAATAAAATGACCTTCCATGCCGCCTAATTCTGCCAATAAGATAACTGAAATGGACATCTGAAACTGAAATTCTGGAATTTTCCTTCGGATTTCGGTATCTCATGTAAGACCAAAAAAATGTCTGTGCTGTTACCTACTTGTGTCAGACACAATTTTTTAAAGTCCTACGACATTGCTTATGTTCCATAAGAATAGGTTTTCCAAAATACATTTAGTAAACTATTTTTTAGCTCTTAGTGAAATGATTTTGAGGTGAAATTCAATGTGTAGTGATTCTTAGAGCCTTATTAGTATACCTGTATTGCTTCAGCATTCAGCATCTAAAATACGTTCCAACAAACTCTAAACCTGATTTTCCAGCTGTCAGAAACCATGAAGATTTTTAATACCCCAAAATGCCATATATTGGAGATGATGAAGTGGCACTTAATAATTTCAACTATTTTGTTGGTTTCATAAAGAGTTCTTATATTGTTGGGAGGTATTTCACAGACAGTCTTGGAACCACATTAAAAATGTAGGTGAATGATGAAGGCACAGCATGTGTGTCTCTTGAGATGTTACCTATCACCTTGACAAGCTCTTTGTAAATTGGAAACTGGTTTAGCAAAAAAGAGTTGCTGTGATTACTGAATGAATATAAAGCTTTCACTTCTCTGTCATTTAACAGCTGGCAGATTACAGAACTGCTTTTTGGGGAGAAAAATTAATAGGTTAGTATTAGTAGAGAGATACATAAAATCACTTTCTCTCCCAGGGTTTATGTGAAGCAAATTGATGTGCCAGGCTACACCTTAGAGGGGCAGTGCAGCAAGAACTGGTGCCTTTCAGACTTCAAAAATCCATAAAAGGCCATAGGTAGCTATTCAACAGGTTAAAATCTCCAGGCAACAGAGTTGTATGAAAGCCTTAGGGGAAAAAAAAGCCTATTTGATCTATTTAAGTCTTTTGAATTTGCGTAGATATGATCCTTGCTATCAGTACAGTGCAGATTTTATCCTTGCTTCATTCTTTCATATCCTGTGGGGATATACTTTTATGTTTTTTAATTTTCTTTTGTTTGGATATTTAAGCAGGTGGGGATAGCTATATATTGAAAGCAAACCCCAAAAGCTCCTTGCTTATATGTGAGAAGGTTGTCCTATTCCATCAGAGATGGCAGCAGAGATAATTTTATGATTTCTCCTCTGCATGATCATTGTAAAGGGAAAGATGGTCTTAGTCTTTCTTTCTGTTCACTGTGGGATGTGTCATAGAATTATTAATAAACTAAACAGGAGCAAGGTGCTCTCTGACAGATAGCAAAGGTGTAAAACAATGATCACACAGCCATCCAAAAGTTTAGTTCCATCTACCATAGTAGCTGCCGATACTCTTTTTTTTTCCTTGTCTGGGATGAGTGAGCAGTCAATAAAGTCCCAGTGTCTTTGTCTATACCAGAATATACCCTGTCAGGATGTGGGCAGAGGCACTGACAGCCATCTATACTGTCGCTGAATGGATCACAGCACGAGTTTTGTTCGGGCCAAATAGCACTTTTCTGAACCACTCTTGGGAATGATTCAGAAGCTGGTACAGCCTGGTGACTGTTCCTAACAGGCAATCTGGACACAGCCATCCTGTTTTGCAGGCTCAGAAAGTTTAATAATAATGTGCCAGCTGGCCCCAGTTCCGTTCAGTTTAGTACAGTGTAGTCATCATGTCTCCTTATCCTGATCTAGTGACTCACATGTATGTGAAGTCTCTGGAAGTGCAACACGATCTCCAGTGAAACAGAGTCTGCTGGGGTTTTGAGTAGAGGAGACTCGGGGTTTTTTAAGATTTAGAGAACAGCCTTACCCCCTTGCATACTTGTAGTACAGAAACAAACATGAAATTAATGAGTTCTGGGGCAATTTCAGTATTAAACTCTCTTCGCTTGCTTCCAGTAAATAATCTTTTAGACACATAATAGCAGACAATCTTCTTTATCTGCACATTGAACAAGTATTGCAGTAAACTTCAATATGGCATCAGCCTCACAGATGGCTTCATTGTTTAAACAGCCACAAAGCTAATTTTGCTGCCAAGATTGTGACAAAACTGAGGTGTATGAAAATATCTTCTGGTGTTCTCTCTGTGCTGTTTTGAGCTTATGGTTAAAATATACAATGACAACCAAAGTGGACAGAATGTCATAGTACGTAAAAACATTGCAAAGAATTAGTGAGTTTCTTCTGTTTTGTTTTGGTTTTTTTAAGACTTTGGTGGTGTCGGAGTCCCAAAAGAAAGGCAGAGTTGGAGAATGCATGGAAATTTTTTTGTGTCTGTCTGTAAGTGTCACTTACAGCCAGAATCTCATAAGAAGAGGTAGATGAGAATCTAGTGTCGTCTCCAGATCCAGATGGTCCTGAGAGTTAGTACTCTACAGAGTAAGTTTTGGTTAGACCATTATTGATCAAATAATCTATAAATTGGACCAGTATAGACTATAGTGAGGTGCAGAAAGTTATTTGTGCGGACTCCAAAAAGCCAGTTGTGCAAAATGAGTTTGAGAGTAAGATTTAAAAAAAAAAAAGGGGAGTTGTGATTTGTAACTCCACGTTAGGAAATCTTCGCTCATTAAGAATCAGTGAGATCTAACTCAAATCAAATTCAAGCCTTAGGAGCCAAGTGCTTTAGAAATTTCAAGGGAATTTTACACCAAATGTTTCAGAGGAAATGTCTAGAGAAATCTGTCCACTCACTGCCACTCTCCAGTTCCTTTCAAAGTTATTACTTAGCAAACAATGTTTATAGGTTTAACTCTTAGCAATCTCATTCTTCTCCTGGGAACAACCACAGGTCATCATGAGAAGACTGAACCTGTGACATTTGTGGTTTAATGTTTTTATTTCCTTTTTCTGATTATGTATTTAGTTAAAGGGATCTCATGCAACTTTGACAATCATTGTCTTTTAATATAGAATGCAAACAAAATGAAGCATTTTTAACACCACAGTACTTAATTTAGGTTTGCAGTGGATTTAAGCAACTTTTTTTCTCTAGATCCCTGCTTCCTTGTCCCATCAGTGCAGAAGGATTTTTACCAGAGTGCTCACACATAATGGATATAGGCACATCAGCCTGGCATGAGTTGAGGGATTTAGAAGGAGCTTTTTAAGATTTCTCATGTCAAAACTGACTACAAAAAAATCCTCAAAACCAAAAAACACTTTAGGATGGATTTGCATGATGGGCCACAGATCATTTCTAGAAATATCATGTATTTTCACCTAATAAATACATGCTAAAATATGTACTTACATGACAGAGATTTCAGAAGTTCTGAAGATGCTACTTCATTTTACTGAGGAAAATATTTAGGAAAAAAAAAAAACAAACCAAAACAAAATCAAAAATCAATTCAAGGTTTTGTTTATTCAGTCCCAAAAATCCCCTTTTTTTTTTTTTCTGATTAATTAGGGTACCAAGAACAACATAATGTGAAATTTCATATGTAGGGTTTTGACCTTCTTTCTCTTCTTGTTTCTCCTTCTCCTTCCATTTGTGCATGGCCCCTTTTACCAGGTATTTGTTCTACCTACCATGCAAGGAAGTTACTTTATAGAAAGCAGATGTCATTAAGAAACTTTGGATTATGGTTTCATAATGTAGTTCATTTTGCTCTCTGAACTTGTTTTCTTCTTGATGTTCTTCATTCTTATTCCTGCACTGCAGCTAACGAGCATCTCAGTGGTGTTACCCACTGCAGCTTAGTCAGCTTGCCAAACATGCACTTACATGTGTGTTGGAGGGATTTTTTTTTTCTTTTCAAAGCCAGATCAGTTCTTTGCACTTATTTATAGATTGGTTGTGTAAGCCACTCTAGGAAAAAAGAGACCAGTGCAAGGCAGCACTGAAAATAAGCAGCAGAAAATCATGTTGTTGTGTTTTAGTGACAGAATTTGCTGTTTTTTTAAGAACACTCTCTGCCTCACCTTGGCTGGTTAAATAGAAAATGTGTTGCATGTTGTGAGACATGCATAAAACCAATTGATTTGGGAATCTTCTCTTCCCTCTGAAGTTATCTAAATGATGAAAGTTTATAAACTCTCACTTTTCTAAACTCACATTAAAATTGGTATTTTTAATAAAGGTATGTTAAGTTTTCACAGGCTATAGCTGTGGAGTGCAAAATACTGCATTTAGGACCTGTTCCATTTAGGTCCACAAAGTGCTGCACAATGGAATTTATGTTACTTGAGGACTTCCCAGGTAGCAGGCTATTTACATAATTCTTCTATAGCTGAAGCTTTTGAGATGGCAAATTCTTCTCCTGCCCTAATATTGCTATTTTTCCATCTGGCCAAAATGGTGAGCATGTTACATGTCACCCTTGTTGAAGTATGAGCCTGCAAATGCTAACCAAACAAAAGTCTTCATAAGTCCCATAGCTTTTGGATGCCATTTCTAAGGTCAAATGGGGACAAAGTTGGAAAAGGAGCTGCTGAATTTCTCTTATCACAAGAATTTCTAAAAACAGCAGCAGAACGAAGTATTGAACTAAGAGAGGAAAAAAATGCATCAACATTCCTTCAGGAAACTGGAAGGACATGGACTGCAGGGACTTGAGAACTGCAATGCTGTCATCCCTACAGACTCTTGGTCTGGTTTTAACCTCTGTCCCTGACAATTCTTAGCACTGACCAGGGACAAGGGCAGGACAGAACCTTTTTTTCCTGACACCCTATCAGTAAGGGATGTGAAAAAAGAGTTAGTGGCTCTGACATTTGCTGTGCTACATTTTCAGGTCCCAACTACAAGTCCTAATTCCTTTCATTTTCAATTACAGGCACAGACAAGAGGCTTGTATGTCATACTGAATTCCTTTCAAAATTTTGCCTCATGATTGTCTGTTAGCAAGATAAAATTTCGAATCTCTGGGGGCAATAGAGTGCCACTTATGAAAGTTTTAAGCACAAGAGAATAGTTCTGGAAACCTTGCAAGACCCCACAGTCCAGCTTTGCTAAAAGCTGCCACAGTGGCAGAAGTGAGGGAGTGCCTGAGCCAGAGCAGGGAGCATTCCTGGTGCTGGAGCAAATTGTTTCAGGGGCTTTTTTGTAATCTTAATAAACAGCAAATCAAGGCGAAAGAAAGAAAGAAGGAAAAAAGGAAAGAAAATTAGTGAAAAAGAGAGAAAAAAGTGGGTTTTGAAAGACTGTTGCCTTACTTTAATTAGTAATAAGGGTATGCAGATATAATGGCAACCTGGTGTTAGCTGAAGATAAGCCTCTATGAAATCATCAGAAGAGCATCTACTACTGAAGCTGATCTTTTCCAAACTTAATCTGCCATTACTTCCTTTCTTCTCTTTCAGTCCTATGAGATTTTCCCTGACCTCTAAGTAGTTAGGCTTGAGAACAGAAATGTGGTACATACAATGAGTCCCACAGTTTGTATTTATCAAATAATACAGGAGATTGGATACTTTACATTAAGCTTTATCTATTCAGATTTAAAGATATTTTTCTTCTTGAATATATTTTGCTGAAACATAAAGCATTTTGATTATATTTAATAAACATTATTTGGAGTGTATCTACAAGATTTGTATACAATGTTATTGCAACTTTAAAACTTAAAGAGGCGTATGCTCATGCCTTATTCCCTTAAAATTACTTTCCTTTCCTTGTATGGCAGGTCTTCATAATTCAAAATCTGATGTTATTTAGTAGCAACGATCACTGCAGAGAGTGTTGGGAGCAATAGAGAGAATATCTGTTTGTGAAATCTCTTTCCAACAGTTTTTATTCACAATTCATCTGTACAGTTGTAGCATGTATTTTGTTGTCTTGCCCTCATTAAGTCTAAGCTTTTTCTTTCATCTTAGTACCATAATTCTGGAACAGATTCATGTGTCAAGAGATTCCAGGAAAAAAAAAATAGGAAAAAATAGTCTTCAGATTGCTAGATGTGTAAAATTTATGTATACTTGCATAAGATATATGTAAATATATATATATATATATATAAAGTATGTTTTCAAGCTCCACTGCATTTTCAACAAGAATATAAAAAATCTTGATTGTGCTATGTATTTTCTTTCATCATGTTAGTATACCAAGATAATCTTGGTACATTCCTGTCTTTCGTCTCTAAATAAGTGGGCATTTCCATGTAAAATCAGAAGTCAATTAACTTCCTTATTCTCTGTCAAATTCAGTTTTGAGTGTCTCAGTTGTCAGACCCAAACACCTGTGTGTTGGCAGGCTGACAGGATAGGACATCTGCAAGTGGGTCTTTTAGACTTTTTTCTCCAGTTGTGTCAGCCAAATAAGAAAGCTTCTTTATTTCTTGATAAGACTCCTTAATATACAGGGAGTAACTGTTATTTAAAATTGTTTTATAAATTTAGGTCAGCTTCAAACTAGTTACACTATGCCCATTCTCGTCTCTCCATAAAACTACATGGAAACTACCCTATAGTTTATTTTTCCACTAAGAATACTTCTCATTTTCAACCTGCTTGCAGCTGTGATTTGTTCTTCTTTTCTTCCCAGCCTTGCCTTCAGCTGGTACGATATTTCTTAAGACCTGGTGTTTGCCTTCCAGTGACAAGTCTTCACAGTGACTTAGTTTTAATCTTAATTTCTCAGACTGTGGTGGTAAAAACCTTCCAGTATCTTCTTAAAAGCTCTCCAGCTCTTGATCAGTTAAGGTGTCCCGCTCTGCACTTGCTTCATACTCAGTTACTCTAATTTAAACATGGGTAATCAGATTTGTATGCAGGCCTCCAGATAAGGTCATAACAGTTTCTTGTGCTTATCTTTTTGCTTGATAAGTACCTCATTTAACACACAGAGATATTGTCATTTTTACCCTCGTGTCCCCAGGGCTTTCAAGGACAGGATGGACTCGATTTTTATGAATGTAGGTCTTCCGTCAAATGGGTTCCTCAAAAGTGGTCAGGTTAAAAAAGGTATTGTCTTGGGTTTATTTGTTATTATACATGAGGTGATGAGCTAGAAGTAGTCTTGCAATTACATTTTTGTTGTTGACAGTTTGGAAGCTTAATGCTGTGGAAGGATAGTTAAGAAAACAGGAGTTTCTTCATTGCTAGAAGGTCTTTCTCAGAATGCAAAGGGCGGATACTGCACACACTTCTGATCATCGGACTGACAAACTGGAAGACGGACCATAGAATGCGCTGAACGTTTTGGAGGAGATGGAAGGGCATTCTTTTGATATTTTTAGGAGAATGGCTAATTACTTTTGATTTCTGATAGCTGGTAAAGTTTCTGTTTATAAATTTTGCACAGCCTCAAATACTTTTTATAGCCTTGGCCTGGACTGTCATGCTCCACTTCTTCTCCTCTTTCAAGAGAGATCTAAAAACTTGAAATATTGCTTGCTGATCTCAGTTTACCTAGGAAAGTGTGTAGTACATCTGAGGCAAAATAAGTATGAGGAAATAGAAGGTTTTAGCTCTAACTCCAGATTGCCTTTGCCCGTGAGATTTTTCTGGCATTCTTTGTATGATATTGACTTTTATGGTCTTATAACCAACAGCGAGACATTTATTACATAATAAAAGTAAACACACTAAAAATAAAACCCATCAATCTTTGGTTATTACCTGCAAAAGAAAATTAAAATATCAATCTTAATGTGGAAGATGTATTAAAGTTTTAAAATTGCTGTATACTCCTAAATGATTTTCATAGCTTTCAATCCAATACGATTTTGCACATCCTTAGAGATGGACAGACACAGTTGGGTAAATGCTTGTAAAACAAGAAAGCTGTATCTTTCAAAAGTGATACAGTCTAAGCATTTTGTCCAGAAAGCATTGCAATGGTTTATGTGTGCACAAATACAGAAATTAGCATCTAACAGGAAAGAGATTTCTTCTAATCCTGGGATGGCATGAAAATAAGATAGCAAAAATAAACATAACAGCTTTTTTTCTATCAGCCAAAAAGGCTGTGGGTTTTTGTTTTGTTTGTTTGGATTATTTTAAGAAAAAAAATTGCAGGTAGGCCCAACAAAGACAGTCTGAACAAAAAAGTTGCCAGCAGATAGAAGCCTATGTTGGATGCTGCAATATGTACATATCTGTGCCACATAGACCCTTGAACACTGCATTTGACACCTTGTCATGTAAATATGGCTTAATTATCAGGCATTCCATGAACTTGCACTTTGCTTGTTTTTGTTTCTGTGAGTGAACTCTTCCTTCCCCTAGAGTAAACCTAATGAAATCCATTAATTTTTGATGAAATAGTTTTTAAGAAGGATGTAAGTTTGATGTTAGGTAACTTGCAGACTAAAGCTTTCCCACATTAGTTTTGTCTGCTTGAGTGTGTGTATCCGCACATGTGCCAGTGACAATTTGATACTACCCTTCTAATATTAGATTCTGATCATGATTATTTGTAATTCTTGAGTTGAGAAAAAATTTCCTCCTTTCATTTTGGAGTAAATAAAGGTGAAAACTCTGTGCATGAGTAGCTCAGTGACTCCACATTAGCTCTTCCAGTCTACTGTTGAAGTGAAAGTTAAAACCTGGAAAAGATACTCAGTTTGCTGGACGTCCATCCCTGCTGAAGTACAAAACAAACTTATACTGGGCCCAGGAGTGTTTAATGTCTTCATTAATGACCTGGAGATAATAACCTAAACAGATATGGTCTGGACAAATGCTCTGGCTTGTCTCTTTTGCTTTCCAAAACCTGTCATTTCCATGTCAGCAAGTTTGTAGACCGTGTTGGTCTTGAGAATAAAGAATTTTGCAAATTTTGCACTGTGCCATTTCTGTCATGGTACTGTCACTCTCATAAATGACCTATGTACACCTGCAGTGTTTCATGTTAACAGAAATCAGAGCTAGTAGATCGATTAACTATTCATGGTACATAGCTCCTGGAAATAGAAAGGACAGTGTTGTTTAATAAACTGACAGTTAAATATTATATACTTTCCAATTGAGTCAATATTTAGAATTGTTTAAAAAAGAAATGTCAAAATATACTGTAATGGAGCTTAATGTAAGACATTAGAAACTTTATATATGCAAAATATATTGATTTTGTAGTCTTTCTCTAGTTATAAATGGCAAGAACAGTTTTACAGAATTCTTTAGAATTAATTTTTCAAGGGAAATTTCATTAGTTCCACCTTAGATAAAGCACTATATTATTTCTAAAAAAGATTTGTTAAATACTTTTACAAGTATGGATCCATAAATATCTAAGTCCATCCTCTGTTCAGTACAGTACTTTTTCTTTTTTGAAAGACTGTTAATTTTTATCCTGAGTTCCTTTTGAAATGAAGATGTTTTCTGAAATTGAGTAGAGACTTCAGTTTCAGTGCCATTCTTGCAAGAGAATTTAGCTTTTTTCATCTCCTATTTGTGAGCTTATTGTGTTCTGTTTTTATAACGAGTATAGTTACTACCTTCCTCAAAAGTTATTTTCTTCTTCTGTAACTCTGTAAATACAGTTGAATGTATATCTTCTATTTATGCATGAAATGACAACAAGCAACTCTTACTGTAGCCATGTGGACAGGGTATCATGGGCTGTGCCTCACACCTGCTGAACATCTTGACATATGCCCTGAAATTTTCTGAAACCCTGATTTTCTCTACAGAGCTTCTGAAGTCCGTCCCAGTAATGTAATTCCAAAGCTGTCACTGGTATCGAGGGACTATCTGACTTCCTCCTAACTTCTGCTTTTTATTTTGTGTGTGATTTTGCCCATGGCCACCAATTTAAGGTAATGTTAGAAAATACATAGGGGTCTGTAGTAGAGGGACTATGGAACCACAAAAAGTCAGCAAGTTTGGCTAAATTTAAGTGCAACTTGGAAAACCTTTTCAGCTGTTTCAGTAACAACAGGAAAAATAACAAATAACATATATCCTTGTAAAGTCATGTAAAGATACTGAAATAAATGGAGGGAAAACATTTACTTAGTTCCTTTTTGTTCTTGTTTCCCCTTCCTATTTTTCCTAATTGGTATTAACCTGCTTTCTGAATTGTTTTTTGTCAAGCTCCAACTACTGTGTGGCTATATAAGCTGAGCAACTGGTTCATGGAAGGCTGAAACTGGCGTTATTTTAACTGACATAAGCAGTTTGAGCTTTTTGTTTCTAAGGCCTCTAGGCGATCTTTGCAATCTAGTTGATGATAGCGACATCTGAGAAAAAGAGAAATCTGTTATTTCTCCTGAAAACTATTTTCAAATTGAGCTTCTGAATACTAACTTCAGCAAAGGTTGGGAAATTAATTTTCATAGTTTTATAACTGGTTTCAAATTCAGATGTCTTACTCGTGTAACAATTAATAGGAGTTGAGCTGCCAGAGACTTCAAATCCTTCAGGATTTATCAGAAAGTACCTTTTTTTAACTTAACCTCTTAAACCAAAATAGAAAAAAATCTTACCAAATCAGGACATTACGTTGCCAGTAGCTGTTATGATGCCAAGAAGTGGCAGTGGCAGTGGCACTGCTTGAAGTGAACACGTGAAAAACTTTAGGCACTGCTTATTGCATATTTAAAGACTCTTGCATTATAATGTGGATACCATAGTAATAAAAATTGGGTGGAATAGTCCTTCAAAAGTTTATTCAGTCCAGTGACAGCTACCATTTATATTTTGATTTAGTTTTTCTTTTTTTTCCATTATCAACCACTACTGTTCACTTTGAGGTGATTTCTCTGTTATGATTAATCAAAAAGAGGTAGGAGATGAAGTCTAACGTATTAAAAAAAACAAGAAAGAAACTCTTCGTAAGTGAAAACAAAGGATAATGTTTAAATGTTTAAATGTTTAAAGTGCTGTCAGTATTCTTTCAAGTGGCTTGTGTTGCAAATATATATAGAGTTTAGCCTTAGAAAGAATCTTGAAAAGGCTGTGCAAATAAATAATCTGATACACAACATCTAAGAATGAGTAATTTGTTAAATATGAGTTTATTTCACTAATAAATCTTAATTAATAAACAGTGCTACAGATTGATCTGTGCTAGGAAGTGAAGACTCAATAGGTTTTTATGTCTGTCAGAATGGTGAAGACAGACACTCCACTTGAGGAGAAAATCATCAGAGAAAGACATCCTTGGCTATCCCACTTTGCATATTTTTTCTAAGAATAAATAAAAAAACTAAACAGATTCTTTTTCAAACACTGTAATTACTTTTTTTTCCCAAACTTGGAAAGGACTTGGGTGAAAAAAAAAAGGATATGGAGCATGGTGAGAGCACTCTAATGTTAGTTCTATATAAAAAGTCCATTAACTTAAGTGCTTCAGTGTAGTATAGTTTATAATAGTTCTCAATACACAGTGAACATCGAGAGCCTGTGACTGCAATCTTATTGACAGTAGACCTCAGTAATTCTACAGACAAATATGGGTCTTTTACTGAAAATTTGGCAATGAATTTAAAGCTTGATGGATGCATATGATAGCTTTGGTCATCTAGAATTCTCATAATACAAAGATTAAACTATTTTGTTCACTGTTAGGAACCTTCAAAAGGTTAATTCATCTCAGATCTAGACTAGAAGCAATGAAGTCTGTGCAGATGGAACTCTGTGTCTATCTCAATATACTTCAGTCAAAGTTTTAGAAAAGCACATAAATAATGTAGTTGAATGCTTGAACTTGAAAAGGGGTGAAATCCTGTGAACTATTACATGTATTATTGAGTATGGCTGTCATTCTCAGATCACTCATTTTTTACTGGGTTTTAGGAGGTCGTGGTAAAGTGCGTGCCAGTTTCAGGATGTCAAGTACCATTTCCTTTGGAGTTCTTGACAGAGGTAGTGGTAAGAAGATTCAGGTAAACATGTTGTAGAAGACTTCACACAGATACAAGATTGACTTGCTGCAAAACAGTTTCAGCAGTTAGCCAGTGACAGTTGTTATTTATATGGCAGATACAGATCTTCTGTGATGTCTTTCCTTGGGAGTGCAGTTTATCAGGAATCATAGTAGCTTTGCGTAATGCATTTTTTTTTCTGATAGAACACCCTCTCATAAAAATAAAAGCTGGGTTTTAGGTTGTATAAATTTTTTCTGCATGCATCAGATCTTTTGATGAAACTACTTCAATTTACAGTTCTTTGTAATAATGTTTTGATTAGAAAATAGTGTAAAGAAATCCAAGTGTTCTGCTGTATCAAAGGAGGTAACAAGTTTTTATTTGTTTGATTTGCGTTGAACAAATGCCTGTGTTAACCTATCATGACTAAGGCAGCAAAAAGGGGAAAGTTTGAGAGGAGAGAGGTAGCATTTTTCATAGTGCTAAAAACATGTAATAGCATATAGCAATATATGCTGTAGCTTATAATAGATCATTGTTTTCAGCTTTTTGGAATACAAATTAGTATCTTTATTTTATTCCAATTATTCTGATGTCTTTATTTTATATGTAATCACTTTATTTTGTATGTAGTCTTTCTCATATATGTGAATTAAACAATAACTTTTTTAATAATGTGAGTGAGCACATCCGAAGAAATACCGTAGTCTGTTAAGCCTGCTGAAACAGTACAAAATAAGCCAAGTATGATATTGTTTGCTTCTACCTTTGATAGCTATTTACAAACAACCTTAATTAAATTTCCATAATTCAAGAAATCTTAGATCTTTGATCTGCAACTTGTATAGAGCATATGTCTAGCTAATCATTCATTAGAGTGTGAGGTGATTTTTGTTTACTTGCTAATATTGATAGAATTATTTTGGTATTTCTATCACAAAATGATCTTGTAAGTGAAAGTGTTCTCTCTTTCAATTTTTTTATCTTCATGTTTCTTGACCTTTTCAAAATTTTGTTGTATAATTTGCATTGTAAATTAAGTGTAATTACTATCATTTAAATGTTACTGTGATTAACTGAGTAATGAATTAAGGGTGTGCATTCAGTAACTGAATTTACATGGTACAATGGGGCATAATTAATATTGATATATTGATATAATGCTTAACAGCATTCTGAGGATATGCTTGTATTGAGTAATTAATGTTCTCAACATACAGGTTAGAGGTCGGCATGGTTATGGTTATTCTGCAGATGGGTAGAGTAAGGAAAAAGAGAAGTATGGGGTGAAAGAACTTGTTCATCAAACATGTGGCTTCTGAGATGACACCTGAATTATATGTGAGCATTTCAGACCACCATTTCCTTGATGCACATGTTTATCTTCTGTGCTCTGTTCATGATGCATTTCAGCTCCCTGCACTTATTTGTTCTTCTCTAAGGGAAATTAAAGGATTTTAATTTGTACTACTTCAATAAAAGGAATGGTGTGCCATTAAAAACTTTCAAAGAAATTTGAGAAAAAAACCAATTCCATTTTCCTCCTCCCCTACACACATTTGTGTTTTTTGTAGGTGGAGGAGTATCATCTTTAAAATGATAACTTGTTCAGACAACCTCTTTCAAATAACTAATATTTACAAATGGTAGTAAGTTTCTGCAATAAAGAAAAGAAAATATGTCCATTCATATTTTCCCAGTGTCACTGCTTAGTTTTCCTGCATATTTTCTGTTTCTTTTAACAAATATTGACTTAATTTATTTTCTAGAACCTGAACTAATTTGACACTAAGAAGAAAATCAAACTTTTTTGTCTATTTGAGATTTTAATTTACTGTCAGAGAACAGTTAATTATTGGATTCTTTTAAACTGCTATTTCACTACCTAAATGAAAACTGTACATAAAGGGCTTTCTACTGCCTGCATCCATAATCATGTTGTATGAATATCTTTGCAATAGTTACAAGGTAGAATTAAATAAATGTTCTATCAGTTCATTCAAAGAAAAGCAGCAAGATATGTAGGATACTTTGCTTGAAAATAGATCTGTCAAGAACTTCATTGAAGGACTGTAAAACCAAGACCTGAGCTTGAAATTAGCTTTGAAAATGATGACGTCTATTACAAACTGAAATATTTTGTGCAAGTAGATTCTGTAACCTAATTTCACCTTATTTGTATAAGGAATACTGTTTAAAAAAAGAAAAAAAGAGAAAAAGAACCAAAACACCACAACCAAAGCCAAATAGCTAATTATAATTGTTGGACAAGTATTTATTATTTTATTCTGCAAATGTTAACTGTAATTTAATTAACTGTAATTATTTCATTCTTTCTTTTGACAGTATTACCTAGTCATACATGTGGCAACCCGGGAGAAATACCTAAAGGAGTACTTCATGGAACCAGATTCAACATTGGGGATAAAATCCGATACAGCTGTATCTCTGGTTACATCCTAGAAGGCCATGCCATGTTGACATGTATTGTGAGTCCTGGGAATGGTGCATCGTGGGATTTTCCAGTTCCTTTTTGCAGAGGTAAAAAATGAATACATGAAATATCTTTTAAATACAAACAGCAGATTAAATAAATTTATTCTGAGGTGTCTTTTTCCCTGAATGTAAGTGTACTAATGTACTGTCTGAAAAGCGACACCATTTAAAACTGTAATTACTAAAGCAGTGACACTCCAGAGTTTGCATTCAGAGACAGATGTTATCCACTTACCTTTCTTCCTTTCCTTTTACATGGGGTATAGCTATATCAATTTCATGGCAAGACCTGGCCAGGAAAAAAGCTTCAGTGATGTAAACTTTGAAGGATGGTCCAGTCCTTTTCAGTCCCACTCCTGCTCAGAGCATGGATAACTTCAAAGTTGTGTCAGATTGCTCAAAGTTTTGCCCAGTTAAGAAATTAGTATCTCCATGGATGGAGATTCTGAAGTCTCTCTGGAAACCTGTTATGGTTCCCAGCTACCCTCATTCTCATGTCCAGTTTAAATTAGAATTTTACAGATTATTTCTATTTCCTCTTCTCCTGTTGTGGGTCTATGAAAAGATTCTGTTTCCATCCTGGCTCTTTCCTAAACTAAACAGCACTGTTAGATTTTCACATACACTCCACTTGTCCAGGCTGAAAAATCCTTTTCCTTCATCCTCTTGTCTCATACCTTGTGTTCTTCAGCATCTTGAAGTTTTAGTGGCCATCCTCTGGGCCTGTTCTAGTCTGTCAAAGTCAGTGTCTCTTTTGTACTGAAGGACCCAAGGTTGGACAAAGCATTCTAGATGGGGCCTCCTAAGTGGGAAGCAGATGGACTCTTAACTCTGTCTTTAGCTGCTGGCTGTGCTCTTGCTCATGCACCCAATACGAGGTAAGCTGTCAATACTACAGAGGTGCACCACACACTCAGCTTGTGTTTCACCAGGACTTCAGGTCCTTTTGTCAGAGCTGCCACCTAGCAAATAATTTTTGCATGGGATGGTCCTGTTCCAAGTATAGGACTTTGATTTTGTGTTTTGGAATTTCATGAGATTTCTGTTATTCTTTCAGCTTGTCAAATCCTGTCATAAAAGTCTGTCTGAATGGCAGTCCTGCCCTTCAAGACATCAGTCCATGAGATCTTGTTTATCACTTCACAAATAAGTTGAAATCTGTTCTGCTGCAGTCCAAGGAGTTGATTCTATAAATTGCCTTTCTCACTTCCCTCAAGATATTTAGCTAGTGGTTACTGTGACCACAGCTGCTGTTGAATATCACTTATATGAATGTTCTTTGCTCCTACACCAGGTTGGCCTGTCCAGTACCTGCATTAAAAAATTATTCCCAATGACATTAGATATCTAGTGCATTGCTTACCCTCTGCTCTGCTGCCATCCCCAGAGATGCTGGGGTGGTTAAAGTCCCTAATGATAACCAGACCTTGTGTCTGGGAAGCTTCTGGTACTTTAACAGTTTTGATCACTGCCCAATCAGATGGCCTGTAGCAGATGTTCACCATAATGACCGCCCTCTTGACTTTCTCTTCTCGTTCTAGCCCACAGGAGCTCAAGAGCTCATTGCCTATAGTACAGCAGAGAGAGCTCTGTTAATTCAAGATCCTACCTTGTGTAAGGTGCAGCCTCTCCTTTTTCCCCTGCATTTCCTAAGAGTCTGTGTCTATCCATTGCAGCCCTCCAGTCAGGTGAACTGTCCCAGTAAGTCTCTGATCTCAATAACACCACAGTTCTGTGACTGTATATGCACTTCCAGTTTGTCCAGTGTGCTTCCTGTGAAGCACATTTTTGCGTACAGGCACTTCAAATGGCTTCATGTTGCTTTGTGAGAGGGAGGGAGAGAAACATCCATTGCCTTGTCCACCCCATCTTCCTCCCTGGCCCTGTTCTCCCAGTGGCCTTTAGGTTTTGGCCTGTGTCCGTGACAAACTTAGTTTAGAGCTCTCTTCACTAGGTCAGCGAAACTCTTGCCCTGTTCAGCCAGGCAGATCCTATGTTTCCCCTCCTGTCCTCATTCCTTGAAGGGGACGCTGTGGTCAAAGAGGTCAAAGCCCTGTTGCCCAGCACCAGCTCCTTAGTAAGTGCTGTTCTGCTGGAATCTGATACTCTTACCTGAACTTTTCCCCCTGTATTAAGGAGAACCCCCTGCTCTCCTGTGCTCTTCAGCCTTATTCTCATGCCCAGTGGATGCCCTTTCCTGCTACTTCTACCACTGCCTTGCAGTATTATTGGTACCCATGTGGATGAGCAGCAAAGAGCAGCTGTTTTATCCAGTAATGGTTACTTGTGTCTGAGGGCTCTTATATCGTAATTCCTCACAGCAAAGAAATATTTTATTATTTTCTGTGCTCCAAAAAAAATGCAAGGGTTAATAATCAAAAAACCCAACAAATATTTTGGCCATGTCTGTTTTTTGTATTTGATTTCAATCAGTTCTCAACAGAGATTTATTTTACGAGTGCTTCAAAACAGAAAGAAACAAAAATTTTCTAACCATTCAGTGTCTGATCTTAGATGTTTGTTTTTTGGGGGTTTTTTTGGTCCTTTTAGTAAGAGGTAGCAAACAGATGTCAGAAAAATATACATAAGTTCATGGTATCATCAATGTCCACTAAATATTTCTTATATTTCTGCAGATACTGCCTGTCTTGGCAGTGTTTGCCTGCATACAAATATCTTTAACAGGACTGAAATTCTGTCCATAGTTTGTAACTCTGTGAATTTAACCTTTTGATAAAAAATCAAGTGTGGTCCTAAACCTCCTGCAGAACTTACATGAAATCTGAAGAATTCTGTGTACATTGACACAAGAAATGAGTACCATAATAGAACAGTTATTTAACAGTTAATGACTTATGTGAGCTGAGCCATTGCCTCAGTGAATTTTTAGAATTCATGTGGATTTGATAAGAGATTTTAGGCATTTGTTTTTTAATTTCATTTTATCAGTCTGAAACATATGCTGTGAGGTAGCCCTTTCCATTCACTATGTCTTCAAGCAAGACATGTTCCCCTATTGTTTCTCTAAGAACGTTGATCTTTTCCATGAAAGCATCTTTTGTTACAGTTTTGTTTCCAGATGGTATTCTTCTCTCTTGTCATCATAAACTAATTTCATGGCACACATGTAAGATAATGTTACAGAGTTAAATAAAGCTCTCAGGCTTATATACTAAAAAATCGTAACAGCCTTGTTCTCTGTGGTATGTTTCTCTAGTTTTGCTGTGCTGAAAAATTACTATTTCTGCAGTTTTGCTGCATAATAATTCCAGAAACATTAAGAAGCTGGTGTCCCACAATTTATACATTGTCTGACTGTATAACTGCTGTTTTTGCTAGAAGAATTCTGAGTGAACTTGTAAGTCTCCAGGAGGATGTAGACAGCACTGACTCTTGTATTTCCCATTTTGGTTCACTGGCTGCTGCTCAGTTTCAGAGGTTCTCTTTAAAGTATAGCCATAGTGAGAGTGGTGGAGCTGGACTGTGCTGAAAGCTCACTGATGGCTTAGAATGAACTCTGAACAAAAGTCAAATGAGTCAATGCCATTTCTAGAAAGTTTAGAGAATTTTACTGTCAAGACATTTGCTTTTTTTTTTTTCCTGTTTTCTTTCAAAAAAAATCCCAGATTCCCCAAATAGAAAACAATCCCCAAAGAAAAATTCAAAGGTAAATCCTGAAACGTGAGGTAATTATTAAAACTTAGTCCTGTTTTTCCATAAGGTAAATAAGATCAACTATGGACTTTTCAACTATTATAAGAAAGCCAGGAAGTTTACCACAATTTTTTGCAAAAAAATTATATAGGTGACTTACAAAAGTGTTCAGAGAGAATCAATGGCCCACCTATATTCTGCTAATATGGGGGTTTTTTTTCCTGAGAATTAAAACAGTGTTTGTTGTCTCAGTCTCAAGCTACGATAATAGGGTCACCCAAAACATTTGCCTTCTTTGTCTTGAGGTTGAAATACTGTGCAGTACAAGTCTGAAACATTTTGAAAGTTAATTTCCTTCTCTTCAGTAGTTCCTCTAATAGCTGATTTATGATATGTGACTACTTCTAAATGAACTTTGTATAATTAGGTTCTCAATTCTCAGTAATTTTGAGAATCCCTAGTTGATTATAGTTGCATGAGTCAAGATTTTTGTGAAGCTAACATTAGGAATACAAATTGGATTAGTGATATTACAATGGTAAGCTTTTTCTCACAATAAAAATAGCTGTGAAGGGAAGAACATGTAATATATTATCATTAAAAACACATCCATCTATTGGAGGGAAAATAAAGAAGACAATAAAGTAAAAAAGATCATATGTCAGAAAAGTCCAAAAGGAACAAGTAATAATTAATCAGGTTTCAGATATAAGAACTATTACTGGAGAACTACTGTGGTTAAAACATATGTTTTTACATACACACACACACACACATAGAGGTGTATTTATATATATCTAAAATCAAAAAAAGGTATTCCTAGATAAAGGAAGAAAGGAAAAAGAGTCTATGATTCACTTAGAGTAAAATAAGCTGAATATGGAGATGCAGAGCTGATATTTGTGAAAAAAAAATAGCTAAGAGAAATTAATGGCTTTGTTATTATCCGTACTTTCTGTGGTAGCAAGCAATTCTCTGATATAATTTCTTAGCCTCTTGATGTTTAGACAGATACTGTTTAATAGGTTTAAGGAGGAGAAAAAGATGTCCTGATCCCATATTTATCCATGTTTACAAAAAAAAAAGAAAATTAAAAAAGGGAAATAAAAAGAATATTTTCCAATAATTTTGCTTATTGATGTTACATTACATGATGATAATATTTTTCTTGTATCCACCCTATAGTCTATAATTTTTAGAGTGACTAGTAGATTCCTGTCTGAGCAATTTTGTTCACTTCCAGAATAATCTGATTTGGTGCAATGTTTACATTGAGATGAAATTTGGAAAAAGCCCTCATTGTAACTAATAAAATAAGAAGTCACAGGAGTGTTTCAGGAAAAGCAGATAGGAAAGCAGATACTGTGTAATTTCTTACACAGTAGTGCAGGACTAGTAGATCACACCCGACAGAGGTACGGACACAGCTACAAGTATTCATTTATATATCTCTGTGTGTGTGTTTATGTATATATATATTGACACATACATATATTTATGTTTAGGTGTTCTTGTTCTAACGTGTCAGTAGGTATGGAGTGACCTGATAAAAAAATGAAAAGATGCCAGGTCAAACCTTGATCTGTGAAATAAGGGGCTTGGAAGATGGGAATAAGTGAAAAAATGAAATGACCGGCACAATGAAAACATAGCAGAGGTATCTAGAATGATACAGTAAAGTCAAAAAATGGAAAACAAAGCTTCAGCCTGACCATTAGAAATATGAGCAAAGTTTAGATCAGAGAAAGATTCATTTATTAAAAAGGAAAAACAAACCTCAGAGGCAGTCATAAAAAGATGATGGATTTGATAACTGCCCATTGAGTTCTGGGAATAACTGGAGTAACTTTCCTAATTACTATAAAAAAAGTGAAATTTTCAACAATGATTAATTTTTTTACAAAGAATTCAGTCTTTTCTCTTTTTGCTTTAAAATTAGGACTTTACTGTTCATTTGTTGTAGACTGTTACTTTAAGGGATCATTATTAGTGTCAAAAATATATTCTCAAGTGAGGGATAATCATATCACTGGAAACCAGTTTAGAATACTTAACTGAAAAAGAAGATAATATTCACAAGATATCCTGAAGACTGATTTTTTATTTCTGTGGGAAAGTATGAGATTACTGCTGATTAATTTTTGAACTTCTTAATTTAACTCTCCTCTTAAAACCAGATTTTTGCAGAAAAAATGTGTTAGAGTTGGGCTTTTGATTTTAAGTTTGCTAAAGTGCAAACTATAAATTAATAAATTAACTTTTCTGACAGAGTAGCAAATAATTAGTCCATCACTATTTCTGTATTATTTGAAAAATGTAACTTTTTTGATTAATAGGTCAGATATCCTGTCCAGAGTGGATGGAGAGGAAATAGGTCTTTGCAATATAACAAACCAATATGCTAGAATAAATAGTTAAAGCTTACTAAATTAAGCAAAATGTTTACAAAATAAAAATAACCTGTGCAAGAGTACCCATCTGAGTCCAGTATTCTCAGGGCCCATAACTGTGGAATGACCCCACTGGCGTCTACTTAGATCAAACTCACTGGAATCTCAAAGCTAAAATGTTCAAGGTAGTGCTGCAGCTGGAATGGCTGCCCACAGGTCCCTAAACAAATTGCAGCAATTTGTGTGTTTTTATTTTGTACATACTATTAACTTCATGTGAGAAATATGATTATTTAATATATGTAAAATAGATTCTGTTTTCCTAAACCACAATAATTTCTGAAATTTTAACCAAAAAAACCCCCCAAACATTCTACTTAGCGAGCAATCCAAATTATTTTGAAGTGCCCTTTGACAACCGTGAAGAGAAATAAAATTAATCGTAGATGCATGGTCTAATGAGTATTTAATTTATGTGAAGTTGATCAACAGCAAGAGAAGAAATTGAGAAAGGGAGGCAGACTGATTAGAGCACTTAGCTGGGATGCAGTACATCTGGATTCAAGTGATGATGAAAAGAACCCAAGCAACTTCTAGCAAGTTTCTATTTTTTATAACACAGAAAAGAGGCAGAGTTGTTGGCTTTTACCTATTCAAAATAAAGTTTATAAAAACCTAAAATAATAAAGAAGATAAGGAAGTAGAGGTGTATATTTTGATGGTTAAATGGCTGTCTGCCTGTTGGAACTAAATTAGATAAATGACCTATCAGATGAATGCATAATGCTACACCATTGTAACACATTGTGATGTGTTTGGTCATTCTGAATCTGCAGTTTAACAGCTTGACAGTTGGAATTGACATGCTAAAATTTATTTTTAAACTTTCCATTGATATACTATGGCTTGTTTTAGGTTTTTGTCAGTAAGACATTTTAAAATGGTAATTTTAAAGTCCTATTTTTAAACAGTTATTTAACAAACTCCTCATATTAAACTTTTTGAAAATGTACAGAGCACGTGTTTGTGGAAGTAATCATCCATCATTATTTCGTAGATGTGTTCTCTGTATTGAAGATTTTTTTCCATGAGGTACAACTGTCTACTTTCTCACAAACTACAGAAAAATGCCGTTTAATAAAGAATCGAGTAAATCTTAGAATCACAGAATGTCTCAAGTTGGAAGGGAGCCATAAGGATCCTTGACTCCAACTTCCTGAAGGGCTACCTAGAATTAAACCACATGACTAAGGAAGAGCATCATGGAAATGCTCCTTGAACTTCAACAGGCCTGTGCCATGACCATTTCCTTGGGTAGTCTGATCCAGTGACTGGCTGGTCTCCCAGTGAAGAACCTTTTCCTAATGTCCAGTCTGAGCTTCCTCTGACACAGCTTCATTCTGTTCCCTTATGTCCTGTCGATGGTCACCAGGCAGAGATCAGCATCTCCCCCTCTGCTGTGTGCCTGGGGTAAGTTGTAGACTGTCGTGAGGCCATCCCTCAGCTTTCTTCAGGCTGAACAAGCCAAGTGACCTCAGCCACTCCTCCTAAGTCTTGCCCTCAGGACCTCCTCTGCACGCACTCTAATAGTTTGATGTCCTTCGTATGCTGAGACGTCCAGAACTGCACATAGTATCTGAGGTGGGACCATACCAGAGCTATGCAGAGTGGGACAGTCACCTTCGGCTGGCAGGCAATGCTGTGCCTGATGCCCCCCAGGACACGGTTGGCCCTCCTGGCTGCCAGGGCACTGCTGACTCATATTCAACTTGCCACTGACCCAAACCCTCAAATCTCTCTACATCGAAGTGCTCTCCAGCCTCGATAAAGAGCTATTTCAGTGAAGCTTTTAATAAGGCTTGCTGAATAATTTATGCCCATGGTTCATTTAGAACCCTCTAAAGCTGCAATTCTCCTTAATTGATAAGACTTACAAAATGTGACTGAACATGACAATATGTCATTTGATGACGATTCATAAAATATCACTCAAGTTTTTAATTGCACCTATGCTATTGCTAGTGATAGATAAGGAAATTACTACTAATGACGTAAGAAGAAAAAACCTTATTACTATGAATTTTGTACTTTAAATCACCACCGTGTTTTTATTACTTATGTTACAAGAGTAATGTATTAATGTGATTTTTCACATGAAGACCTTTCAATATAAACTCAAGTGGAATAGCCAATTCCAATATTTAAATTCAGATTCTAAATTAATTTTGAAAGGTTAGGTTAGTTTTAAGGTTTTTGCTTTGTTTTGTTTTGTTTTTATTATGCAATAAATGTTATTTTACTTGCCTAACCATTTTATTATTTTACTTGCCTAACCATTTTATTATCTTTTATATTAAAAAAGGCATATAGAATACAGAACATTGCACTCTGGAAAGCATTTGTGTGGTGACGAGAGAAAAGTCCTGTAAAAATGAGTGAATGTTCAAAAGATACCTAAACTAATTCAAAGGAAGTTTTCTAAGATACTAGTTCTGTTCTTCATCCTTGGCTATCTGCTCATCAAGGCTTGCATTTCATTTGTAGCAAGATTCATTTATGCAAAACACAGCTTACTAAAATTGTCAGATTATTATTTTTGGTGAAATTACTCTTTCTATCTTGAAGAAAAATGAAAGGTTTTTCATTGACTTCCATGGTGGTACTTTTGATTTTTTGCATGCATAAACTTGATGGATATGTTTATCTGTTTTATCTAAGCTACACATCTATACAGTATACATATTTTTGATCAAGTGGTGCCAGCCGTATGTTTTTGCATGTGTACTTTATATGAGATGCATATTCTCTAAATTCTGAGCACTTAATTCCTGACTACTGAGAGATCCAAATGTTTGTAGTTTTATACTTCAAGTAGTCATTTATGCTGATACAAACAGCACTTTGCGCAGTTGCTTACAACTTGAAAATAACCATAAGTGTTTGGAATTAATTACTTGCAGATTTTAAAATGCAATTTGTAAATCACATAGAGTTTGAATTCATGAAGCCTCAGGCACTATCTGCTATCAAATTACTGCAAGCACAGTGATGCATTAAGATTCCTGAGCACTGTTCTACCTCTCTCAAAAGCATGACATAGAGAAGGCGCTGGCCAAAAACGATGATCAGTCTGAGGAGGCCAACTAGCTGTGGGACCAGCTGTGTAAGACCAGACAGTTTGTGTCCTACCCTCTGAGCAGTGTGGCCATATCCTGCCTGCCTGCACTCCCTTAAGCAATATATTATGCTTTACTATTCAACAGTCTGGTTGCCTTAGCCTGTGTACTACTTGTGATGAAGGAAATTCCCAAAGCATATCCACATCTGTCAGAGAGAAAATACTCTCTGGTTCAAGCTGGTTTCTGTGGTCTTACCTAGCTGACTAATGGTCTCTTTCTGTTTCTGTGTTAGCTTGGTTTCTTGCAAACCTCTTCAAAATGGTGGTGGGAATAGATTAAAGAGCTGTGCATCCCTTTGGGCAGATAGCTGTAGTAGTCCGAGTTCCTTTGGCTCTCATTGGTAATGCACAGTGTATAAATTTAGATTTTTGCATGTGGCTGCCAGAAATAATTAACTGCATTTCAGCTGTAAAATTCAGAGCTTTAGAGCTCAAAGATTATTCAAGGCCTCTGTAGCAGGAACAGTGAGGAGTATTGTATTTAGCACTAGTATGTTACTTAATGTCAGTATAAACACAGTGGGAGATGGTATAATTGAGAATGCTGTCATAACAAAATTTAACAGCAGCAGCTAGCACCAAAGTGATATGGCTGACTTAGGATTTTGCTCATCTTGCTGGTTACCCTGCATGGGAAAAGTCTGCTTGCTGGCTTTCAAGAATACAGGTGGAACTGTTAGGTGTTAGAAACTGAAACTTAAAAGTGCAGGCACAGGATGTATGAAGTTAATTTGTTTTTCTTTGCTGGGTTGGATGATGATCTGAAATGAAGTGCTAGAAAGTTATTTAATTAAAAAAAACAAACCAAACCAAACCAAAAAAAACCAACAAAAAAGCAAAACCGAAATAACAACGAACAAAAAAAACCCCAAAACCCAAAACCCACACACACATACGCGTGCACACACACACACACACACACACACACAGACACACACAAACACTGGGAAAAAAGGGTCATTTCAGATATCATTCAGTAACAAACCTCAATTCTCCTTCTTGATTTATTATAGATTTACAGTAGTTTTCAAATTATTTTAATCTTTCAATGTATTATGCACCAGGAAATTTGACTCTGATTCTCAGCTTTATCCATGTTTCTTTAATTTTCACTTCCTTTCCCCCTTTCATTCCTCTAAGGCACAATGACCCTTTCAATATACACTGTATAAAAAGCCAGAAATTGAGGAAGGAATCACAGAAATTGCCTGATTTCACCAACAAAAAGGAATCTTTTTGGAAAGTTAATCTATTCTAGCCCTATTCCTTCATTTTAAAAAAGAACACACAAATATCAGGGTCTAGAAAGTAAGATATGAAATTTATTGAAAAGACATGACCTCCTCTGAAAAAATTGTGTGCCAAGAAATTAAACCAGTAAGGCTTTGGTAGCCAAGGTTATTTGTGTATGTCAAAATTTACTTTGCATGTAGAAGAGTAAAGATAGATACCTGTTTGAACCCTTCAGCAGCTTTCCCTCTTCTTTTTAGTCAAATTAATGCTCTATACATTACTTAAACATTAAAGAAATTGTACTGTTTCTGTCTTTCTTCCAATTCTTCCTTTCATTTCAGTCATTTATTGGCTATTTAGCCCCTTTTAATAGTTTCCTTTTTGTAATGTCCAGCCACAGTATTCTTCCTTTGATTCACATGAGTCCTTTTTCCTTCGAATCTTCTTTTAAAATACAATTTCACTGACAGGCTTTCAATTATGATTGAAAGGAGCAGGTCTACTCCTACCCCTTTCTGTTGTCTTAATTAGCTATTCAGTTTTTTTCCTAATTAGACTATAAGTTCCTTGTGTTATGCACCTTGCCAAGCTATGTGTTTTTAAATCTCCACAAGTTATAGTATGCAAATGATACCTAATGATAGTAGCAGTAAGTAAAGATGATAAAACAGATAAAATGCATCTCTTCTGATCCTTCACCTACGCAGAAATATTTTTAATTACTATTGCTTTAGCTTTCATAACCACAACATCAAACAGCAAAAGCCACCTGATGAATTTTTAAATTCTTATGTCAATGAATTGTATGGATGACATATTTTCTTGTGAGTTTTAATTATATGTTTCAATACCAAATACTACTGATAATCAACAAGTTTTTGAAGCTTTTCGTGAAATCTTACTGAGCAAGGAAGATATAAGATGTTTGCTAAATCCTTTAGCAAAATACTAAATAACATTCAAGATTTAGGAGGAAATTCCTATGCTTTGCATTTTTTTATAAAAATTTTTTAATAATTATTAAAAAAAATGTATTATTAACTGATGATGCATGAACCTTGGAAGGTCTATCTGGCAACGAAACCTTCTGAATTCATTTGTCATCTGTAAACATCCTGATTCAGAACAACAAAAAAATGAGAATGGATAGTATGATGTTATTAATACTTCCTAGTTTAGGACAGTATTTAAATCTATAAGAATATTTTTTCTGCAGGTTTTTTTTTTTAATAAGAAATAAATGGAAGAAAAGAATTGTTCAATATTTTTAAATTTGTATCACGGAGAGTCTAACTGTGTTTCTGTGATTTTGTGCCCAGTTCTTTTCTGACTTCTTCTGTGCACACTTTGGCAGACCCAGGTTCTCCAAACCAGCTCATAATAGGTGTCCCTGCTAACCTTCATTCTTGTTTGGCCTGGTGCTAAAGTGACACCAACAAGGAAAAAAGTCAGAAAACCCAAAACAAATACCTCTGCTGCTTAAAGGCCAGAAAATACTCCATTCCATTCACTTGCATAATATTTTGTTCTTGTGTGTGCATATATTTATGTGTCCTCAGTGGGTAGAGAAGAGCTGGGTTTGCTGTGGCAAAACAAGGATGATGCAACACTTGTTTGAAGTGCAGCTTCATTAGTAATTGATACTCTGTTCATCAGCTGAAGGAGCTTGTGGAGGGACACTACGTGGGACAAGTGGAACTATTTCAAGTCCACACTTCCCTTCTGAGTATGAAAATAATGCTGATTGCACCTGGACAATATTGGCTGAACCAGGAGACACCATTGCTTTGGTCTTTACTGACTTCCAGTTAGAGGAAGGATATGACTTCTTAGAGATCAGTGGAACAGAAGCACCGTCAATATGGTAAGTCAGAGATCTTGTAAAGATCTCACTTCCTGTTTTTCTTTTTTTGGTGCCTATCTAAAAAGATATAAGAGGATATTTAAGTTATTTTCTACCTGTTAGTAATGACCATTTTTTATGCATTTTCTTTGGTCCCTTTCACCTTTCAGAACTGAAAAAAAATAGTTTGATTCTGTTTCCTTCCACATCTCTATTCTTCCTCCTATTTTCCTCCATCTTCGAGAGTTGTATTTGTAAGGCATCTTATCAGTGAGCATTTAGTTCATGTTACATATTTGAACTTGGTATAAGAACATTTTCTGATGCTGTGTCTTGAATGACTTATTATGGTGTTGTATTTCAACAGTGAAAGTAGTGAGCAGAAGTCAGCCTCAGTAAACCAGGAATATATAGACAACTAATAGATGACACCATTTTCTAAACAGGCTGTAATTCAGTCTTACTACATGTACTTATGTGTGCAAGCATTACTATCTTATGTTAGCTGATGTTAAACCTGTTTGCTTAGCAATATTAGGGATTAGTAATTGTAATACTAAATCTACATTCTCTGTACTAAGTAGAAGACGGTAGTTCTGCCTGTGGGAATGGATTAAATTGTGGAACAGTTTGTATTATGATTTCTTTCCAGCCTACGTATGCGAGTTTTTCATCCTTTTCATCTCTGAGAATGTCTTGTGCTTGACGTATGCACCATTGCTATAAAATTTAGCCTAGAAAAACGCAGATCTAGTCACAGATGATTGATGGTTAATATCTTCAGAATGCTTTTCTAGAGATAGGAAGCAATCCCACTGTTATTTTGATGTCCTAAGAGGCTAGACAGTGCAATATATTAATAACTGTGAAGTTCTAGATAGCATCGGATATTTTGAAAATCCATCAATAATAATGTGTGGTAACTATGCTTGGAAACTATGTAAAAACTTTGGGTTTAAGATACATGTAGATCTATGTCAGAAGGTTACTCTCTAACATTTCCACATGACCCAAAGTTGTGTCATGGTAGTCAGTGAAGCAGCTTGGTATCAAACTAAGTGCTCATGTCTGTCTGAAGAACAATGTGACAGTACCCCCTTGCCGCTCACTCATGCACAGACATACACAACACTCATCAATGACAAAGTTTTCTTCTTAGGGCTTCTAAGGGTCAGAAGCTGAAATCTTGAAGGGGAAGAACCAATGCAATTTTGCTTCAGAAAATAGAAGTCTGTCCATTTGATTTTCTGTAAGAGACTCTACCAGACACTTAACAACATGCTTGTGCTTTTGATTTCTGGTAATAGATGACATAGAATATGAGCAGAAGGCATTGGAAACATTCTGCATTGATCTCATGTAATGTTGATCAGCTTTACATTGGAAAACAGAGATATAATAAGAATTTTATTTCTCCTGGAATTCAGTCTCAACATTTTTCTTGTTTTCTGTGGCACGTTGGAGATTATTATTTAGCACTGATCACTAAAACCTGGATTTATTGTGTGTTCCTAAGATCATAGAATCATAATATAATTTGGGTTGGAGGGAACCTTAGAAGATCATCTAGTAATACCCCTCTACTGTGAGTAAGGACATCTTTAATTGGACCAGGTTGCTCAATCCTGACCTTGAATGTTTCTGGGGATGGGCATCCACCACCTCTCAGGGCAACGTTTTCCAGTGTTCCTCCACCCTCACTGTCAAAAAATGTCTTCTTTATAAGTATTCTAAATCTACGCTCTTTAAAATCATTACCCCTTGTCCTATCACAACAGGTTCTGCTAAAGAATCTGTTCCTCTCTTTCTTTTAAGTACTGAAAGGCTGAACCAAGATCTCCACAGAGCCTTCTCTTTCCAGGCTGAACAGCCACAACTCTCTCAGCCTTTTCTCGTATGAGAGATGTTCAGGCCTTATCATTTTTGTGGCCCTTCTCTGTACTTGGTTGCACAGGTCCATGTCTTTCCTGTGCTGAGACACAGATGCAGCACTGCAGGTGGGGGTCTCACCAGAGCAGAGCAGAGGGACAGAATCCCCTCCCTTGCCCTGCTGACCACACTGCTTTTGATGCAGCCCAGAACACAACTGGCTTTCTGGGCCAGCTGGTGTCCAGCCTCTCACCCACCAGCACTCCCAAGTCCTTCTTGGCAGGGCTGCTCTCAATCTGTTCACCCCCCAGCCTGGACTGATATGAGGAGTTGTCCTGACCCAGGTGCAGCACCTTAAACTTGGCGTTGTAAACCCTCATGAGTTTTCCATGGCCCACTGTTTGAGCTTGTCACGGTACTTCTGGATGGCATCCTATCCCTCAGGTGTGTCAATGTCACCACACATTTTGTTGTCATCAGCAAACTTGCTGAGGGTGCACTTTATCCCACTCTCCATGTCACTGATGATGATACTAAACCGTAGTGGTATCGGTGACACCAGTGCAGGACTAGTACAGGATCACAGGTGAAAGTCTGGAGAAGCTATGGGGAGTTTTGTAGGGAATGTTTAAAGGATTATTGGAAAATTTGGAATGAAGCTACACATTCAGCTATATTTAAGCCAGAACAGTTACCATAGTGACATTAGAGCTATGCTAAATGTAGTGCATTCTGTAATATGCTAAAATCAGCTGTGTATTTAAATGGGAAATTGTTCCATACTTAAAACTAATGGTCTAGGGGTGTTACCATCTTAAAATGTGACTTTTTTATAATTGCTCCCTTTTATTGTATCTGGCATCATGTCAACAGCTTTAGACATTAATTCTGTGTTAGAAGACACATATTCCATTAGCATGGTCTGGTAATTAAGATTGTTTTTTCCCTTAAAGGAATATTTTCTGTAAAAGAAGCAAAAAATGACATATATGAACACTGTAAATGCTAGAAAGAGATCAAGAATAAAGGAAGTAATTTCAGACTGATGATTCTTTAGTGGTTTTAGTGTATGATGCAATATGTCTGGATTACCCTCTCCAAATGTATCAGCAAGATTAGAAGCAGTTCCAGCATGATTGTAGTAAAAACAGGATGGACTTTTTTTTAAGTAAAGCAATGGAAATGCAAGAACAAGTGGAATCTTAATGCTGAAGGAAAGTAACCTGATGTATCTATAAATTTTTAAATAAGAGCTTTTATGTTATAGTAATTATATAGATTATACATCTTATTCCTATATAATAGTAATATTTATTATATTACTTATATGCCACATGTTTCTAAATCTTCTATAAGATGTCAGTTAATTTCCATTTTATATAGCTGATTCTTGTTTTGTTTTCCAATGCATTGATAAGGAAGAAGAAATTTGTTTACTTTTCCTTATTTTTAAAATCACTCATATGGTCCGTCTAATGGAATTAGTTTATAAAAGAGTTAAGAGACATTATTTTATGCACATGAAACAGTTAGAAGGTCTAAAGCTATTCAAGGTTCATTTGTTGGGGGTTTTTTGGTTTGTTTTGAGTGGTTTTTTGTTGTTTTATTTCTAATTAAGGAGAAGTTACATAGCTCTGGATCTTGAATGAATACAGGTGAACGCATTTTTAATTCTGCTTTGAATCAATAGAAGTGTCAACAGGCTTAAAAAGAGGAACATCAGTGTTTGCAAAATGAATGTGAAGGACATAGTAAAGGCTTTTTTATCTGTAAAAGAAGTAGGAGTATTATCAGTTAGACTGTAGGTGAAAGAAATCTTTTTGAATTTGAATAATTTGATTAGTTTGCTACTACATAAGGAGTTTTAGGTGTAAAATAAAGTTATTTTGAGTTGGTAAGCTATTGCTTGCAATGCCACAGACTTACGGGAGCATAACAGAAAGACTGCCTCTGCTATGTGTGGAGCCCATCTCCAAGTCCATCAAATGGTTGATCTTCTGGGTCTGAAGGGTTCCTCTGTTGTTAATACAAAAAAAAAAATTCTGAACATTGAATATAACTTTTAAAATACTTCCAAGCATGTCCCTTTAGACCTCTGCATAAGTTATATGGTACTTAAAATTAAATCAAGGTTGGATCTAAAGATAGTGTTAAGTATCTTAAGTGTCATAGAAATCCAGACTTTAACTGAACACAGTTTTGAAATAGAAATCTATTACTTAGGGAAAGCATCCATTTGAAAATCTCTTAGTCTTTCCCAAGACTTGTCCTTGAGATGGAAGTTTGGGATTTTTTATTATTGTTTGTAGGTTAGGTAAAGCTGGGCAATTCACATGGGCATAGATAGGTCCAACTCAGGCTTTTGCATGTAAGTGTGGCTTGGCTGTAATTTTTACAAGATCATCAAGTTTTCTTAGACTGTTAGACTGTGCATGAAAGGTGATTATGATACTAAGAATAATCCTGCAATTATTATTTTTTAAACTTGGAATCTTAATTTTGAACAAATTTTGTTCAAAAATTATTTTTTTTTTTCTCTTTGACCTTACAATACTGATTTTATCTTACTGTGCTTCAATTTCAAGCCAAAATTATTATCCTTCACATTTTTGTCAGTATTTGCCAATGCAGGAGAATGAACTACACTTCATACTTTTTAGTATAAATTAATTTCCTAATACTATTTAAAATTGCCTTTAAGGTTATTCTGACTTCCTTATAAATCATCTCAATATCATAGTGAAAGGCCACAAAAATGTATGTGGATGTGAGAGTGATTTGGAAGCAGCAATAATGAATTGCTATAATCTTGGCATAGGATTTGACATAAGTACCTGCAGTCATTAGAAACTCACTTCTTATTTCTGTGTTAATGAATAACTCCTAGAACAGCTGGATGCTATTTCGTGTTTCTTAGCTAAATGCACCAGTCCAGACACTCAGATATATTTTGAAATAGTAGGATTTCAATTTGCATGCTTTCTGTCCTGTTTATAGATCTGTTATAATCTTAATTACCACCTTCCTTGGGAGAGGCCTATAGCAAAGTAATGCATGAGGTAATGGAGTGCTCTAGATCACCTTTTTGATAGACACGTATGGCAGTAGATCCAGACATCTGAGCTGTGTTTAGCTCACAATTACATAATTAGACAGCTAAAGAGCACCATCTATTGGTTTGCTGCTAAAAGATGTATCGTTTGTGGATCACCTTCAATAAAGTTGTTCTACACCAGAAAAAGGCTTGGGACATACCTGTGCCAATATAAGGCACTATTTTTGTTTCCTTCTGCATCAGGTGAGAAAGGATATGCCATGGCCATGCAACAAAGGGAAGGCAGTTAGAGTACAACTTTTTTATTTGAGAAAACGAATACTTTTTTATTAATTTATGTGCAATTGCTTACTTTTTTTAGCCTCTTTAGAGACATCATGACCATCATTCCTTTTTTGTGTCACCAGTGAAATTCTGCAAAGTCAAATGCTTGTCTTGGAGTTACTGGTAAAGGGTTCTACTAGCTTTTGGAAGTTCTTACCTTTCTCTAGCTTTTAACTGGATTTGCCCTATTACCTGTTTTGGTTAGGAAATCAGTAAGTATAAGCTTGTCTACTAGATAACCTGTCCATCTGACCTGCCATGAACCACATTTGGGGTTTTTTCAGGAAAACAAGTTGCATAGTTACCCTCAAATTCTTTCTATTGACTTTCATGGTGCGAAGTTTTCAGTTTGCATGTAAAAATTATGTAATCTATCACATTTGAAAACTAGCAATAATGTTACCTAGCACTTGAACCCAACCTATCAAATATATATAGCAACACAAAAACATTTAAAACTTATTTACCGTAGAGCACTATTCAGTTCCAAACCCCCAAGATACATTGAAAGGACAAAGAAACTTTCAAGAGTTGTGGCTAATGTAGATTGTGTGCTTGTATGAAGACCTTTTTAAGACTGAAAAATAGTGATCCTGACAGAACATTACAGATTTTTAATTCATGATATGTTTATTTACCTGAGTAGAATTAAAATTCTGTTAATTAAATACATTTTTGATGACAGATTTCTTCTATACATTATTCGTTCAGACTCTTGCTACAGCAGAAATCATCAGAAGGGATTTACATATTGAATATTGAATAAATGACGGAAATATCCCCAGAATAAGTAATATGGCAAACATGTCTCTTTAAAAGTCTCAGTGGAATACATCTTTTCCCCATCTTCTGAGTCCTCTCAGTTGCTGCTTTTGGTACTGATGCTTGTCTCTCCAGGTTTCTCCTAGCTGTTTTCTGTTGGCAATACCTATGCTGCTTCTGCTGCCTTCGTTCCCAGGAATGTGTCCTGTTTCTGCATCCTCCCTTGGCTTTTCCTGCTCTGTTCAATGGTTTAAGCTTCAAATCTTTTAAAACCTATCTCAAAAAAGAATGGAAAAATCATAGGTGATCCTGGTTTCTCGTAGATAAAGGGTTGAAAAACATACAACCACAAGTTTTTGTTTTTTTTTTTTTAAAGTCAGCCATGTGGTTTAGTCATAGTCAAAATGGTGTATCGAAAGTTTGCAAACAAAGTGCTGATCTTGAGTTCCTGTGGAGTTCTGTGATCTTGGAGAGAATGTCTTGCTGGTCTCAGAGCTGTTAAGCACAGTTTCAGAAAGTATTATCCCCACTCGCGTATTAGGGAGTTTATACAGAAAATTGGCAGAGTGTTTTGCATAGGACATCAGCTATGTATACTAAACATGTCGTACAGGCAACTGGTGTGCTCTAGTTCTAAAAGTATTGCTTTCCAGAGTCTTTTAAAATTCCCTGAGGGGGAAATAGCAAGTTTTAATTCAGTATCTATAGCCAGTTCTTCTTTTTTTAATAACAATTTCTTAACCCAAACATACACAGATAAACAGCTTCTTCACTCCTACAGTTTTCCCATAATAAGGATTAATAAGCTGATATCATCAGTGATATATCTTGTACTTGGCTATATTTATCAAAATCATCATGTTCTGAAATGGATTTTCTTCAGGCATTCAAATGCCTATTTGAAAAAATGAATTATCCACAGTTGTAAGTAAATTGTTAGCAGGCTTGGGGAAATACAGTGAACACTGCTCAGTATCTTTGGAGTCTATGGAAAAAAAAAAAAAGTGGATGAGACAGTTAGTGAACAGTTTGCCCTCCCTAAAATTTATGTAGGAGAGAAGATGAAACCTGACTTTGGTTAAGAAAGCAAAGCTGCAGGGAAATTGGTATCTTAAGACAGGGTTACATTTATTTCCACCATCCTGGGCATTTTCTTGCTTTTGCTTTCAGCATCCTAGTGGCATTTTTTTTTAAATTGTTTTGATACCGAAGAACATGTCTGGTTGTTGGGTTTTTTTAATTATGTAAGTGTATATTAAATAATGCAGTATAAATTGTATAAGGAGATGAGCTCTACTATTTGCAGTGACAAACCTGCAGATTCTAATTGCCGAAATGGCCATAATGAAGAGAAGAAAAAAGAGTGCAAGTAGTGGTTTCAAACATAAGCTGAAATGTAGCATCCAAATTTGTATGTGGTCTCTGAATTGGTGGCATTGCACAGGAAGAAAGGAAGTGTTGGAGGGAATAAGGACCACAATTTTCCTTTCTATTAGATGTTGTATATATATATATGTATATTGTCTTTTGGTTAATATGATTAAAAAAAAATGACATTGTACAGAGTCCTGCTGCAAAGACAAATTTGAGGCTCACTTAATAAATATGTTTAGTTTATGATAATATCTCACATAAAAATCTTGCAAAAGTTCCTAGACTTGTATTTGAAGAAAGCATTTCTGAAATGCATCACTTATCTCTTGTAGTTTTTTCATGCTAAATAATATGTATATAAATACATATTAGTACCATATGCATAAAAGTGTGTTGAAGGTTTTACAAGGATTTTGACCTTAAAATAAATAGGAGGGTAAATATACTTCATGCTAATAGTAGTGACTAAACTCATACAATCTCTTGCCTGTGTTAGCTGTAAGGACACAGAGACCACTTAGCTGTTAACACCAGCATGTGGGTCGTGTATGAAGTGAGAAGTACAGAGGCACTAAATTGACACTTAATTCACAGAACAGTATTGCTTTCTTTGCACCTATTAATTTACAGCCTACTGTGCTGAAGAGGCATAAAGGCTTCATTCATAGCACATCACAAACTGACAGGAACATAAGAGTGAGAGAACTCACTTAAGGAAGCACTGTGACCCACAGTATAATTTTCCACTATATTTAAAAGAACATAAAAAGCACTAGATTTTTGAAATTAAGTATATGAGCACGGTTTAAATACATTAACAGAGAGCTCAGATTACTTAAAATACCACTACTTTACTATGTTTCTAAATAGATTTTATAACCCTAGGGATTCAGTGTGCTCCTAAAATACCCTTCTGCTAGGTCTGTTGCATTATTCTAGAATAGCTATACAATTACCTTCATTTGCTCACAAAATTCTTGACACTGGATTCAGGAAAATATGTTTTAATGATGAAACAGTTCATGCCGATGTAGTCAGATTAGAAACTTTTTTTAGAGATGTTTATGAATCATTAAATTTCTTGCTTTTACACAGTATCTATCCATTGCAGTCAATCTGAAATGTAAAACAAAACATACAGATATCTTGACTTCTGAAATGTTACGTTAAATTCTTCCCCTTTCTCCCCTTTTGCCATACAGCCCTACCAGGGATTCTAGGTTTGCATGCAATAATCACAGTAGCTCTGAAAAACACACTTACTCACTGATTAAAAAAACAAAACAAAACCAAACCCAAAAGAAACCAATAACCTCCCCCGCCCCCCCCCAAACCCCAACAAACTCACAAGCAAACAAAAATCAAAACCCATTCGAATTTAAACTGGAGTTGTCAAATCTGTATTTCTTTTGAGGTCTGTGTTACGGCATGATAAGGAAAAATTTTAATAGAGAAAATCTTGCTATTAATACATGTCTGCATATAAATATGAAATCTCAAACTTGTAGGAATAATACAGTTCAGTTCATCTGGTCAAATCACATTAACAGAGGTCAATATTGGGACTACTAGATCAGTCTGGAAAACAAAAAGAAAGTTATTCCCTGGATGTTATGCCTAATTCTAGTTTTTGACACTGGTACCTAATTTAGCAATAATATCAGAAAGGAGACCAATCATGGTGTAAAGTTACACAGGCATGGGTAGGGGCCTCTTTTCCCATTAGGATCAGTGAGGATGAAGGATGGTAATTTACCAAACTGCTCTTTTAAAGCACTGCAGTTTTCTATCTTATATTTCAAATATATTAGAATTTTAATATTAGCTATTGCCATTTTCTAAAAGATATAAGGGAGTTTAATACATCCTGGGTTTTTTGACATATGCTTTCAAACACCCAAGTATATGAAAAATTGTTTGGTATGAGTTAGCATAGTTGAATGTGTTCTTACTTTCCAGCATATAAAATGATCTCAGCAATTATTCATCACATTTGAAGAGAAGAATAGAATTTTACAATGTAAGAATCAAGTGTGAATATAGGTCTGCTTTATTTTTTTCCTGGATGTACTGAAAGCTGCTAAAACATGGTACGTGACAACCAAAACATTTGTTAGTAGTTTGGGTTGTTTTCTTTCCAGCAATATATACCAAAGTAGACATACTCCTCCAGAAAACTCTTCTGAATTTCCACTGCAAGATTTTTAGGCCAATTACCCATTAGTTTGTTGCCTTTTTTTCTGCTGAGACCAGTGCTGTGCTCTACAGCAGCTCAAAGTAAACCTGCCAGTGAACTGTTCTTACAGTTAATAAATACCTTGGCCCATGGTATCTCTGTTTAGTTAGCACACAGAATACATCAATTACTTCTTTGACTCTAAAAGAATGTTAAATTGAATTTAAATAACATGTTTATTGATGGCTACTGTTTTTTTAATGCCTGCACAGTAAGCTAGTGATTGGACTTAATGGGTTTTCTGCAGAGGTCTGCACTTAGAAAATACTGTGCTGTTGTGTATCTCTGATGTTTTAAAGTGGTAGTTACAGCACAGAAAGTTTAGATATGATGTGCAGTGGTGACTGAGATATTGTTTCTGTTTATCCAATCTCCCAGATGGTCAAGGGAGAAGACAATCAGCGGGGAAAGCAATTTGCTGTGAATAAAAAGAGAACACAAGGATTTTGCTAGTACAGCCAAGCTTGTGGTAGCACCACAATGAAGAGTGAGAATTTCAGATGTAAACCCTCTAAACAAAAATGGAAGTACTAATGATTACTTTTTATACATTGGTTACTGATGGGCATATTAACTGAAAAACTATTCCATATTCTGATAAGATTGGCAAATTGGAAAGAAAGGAATGTCTCATGATTGAAACAAATGGAGTTTCAATTTAAAATCTGAGTCTTATACGTGCTTTATTTATAGAGTTGCTACGTCATGGTAACTTATCTTCACACAAGATTTGTGCAAGGTTTTGCCAATACTGTCCTCATTTCTCATATATTTGGGTTCAACTCTTTCAGCTCTTCTGTCAGCTGCAACTACTTTGGTTGAGACATGGTGATTATTTAAAAAAAGTCTTACAAAATTATACCAGAAATAAAAAGGAAGGAAAAGTAAAGAACTTTATTTGTAGTTTGTGTGCAGCCCATTTATGAAGTGGAGAGAACAGACTGACTCCCAAATAAAGGCTTTACTGATTCTAATATTCATATGCAATGAATTTCATTTCAAATCAATTATGTGTTTATATCATGATTTAGCTTAATGATAGACTTAAAAATTGAAAACTGATGTCAAGAATCAACTGATATAAAAAATGCTTGTCCTCACAATCTCAGCAGTGACAGCAGATGAAGAGAATGCTCGAGACCTTCGTGTGACCCCCTATTACCTGGTTCTCAGTACAGTATTACAATGAAGAGGCTGTTTTTGAAGCATATTAAAGAGGTGTACATAAACCAATATTAGACCAAAATTAGAACACTGGAGACAGACTGTTCACAGGTTTAAAAGGATGTTTGAAAAGGAGACATGTAATTAGAAAAGAATTAAAGATGATTCAAAAGTGGATGTTTGTCTCATCTGAAAGCAGTTTCACAGGTAAAGGTTTAGAGCATCTAAATGCACCCATGCAGAGAAAGCACCGTATCATACCTAGCTAAATAGACCAAGGACACTATGGCTAAGACAAAGAACCATAATCTGTTTCCACAGTTGAAAGAAGCAATGGCTTTGTTGTTTTAGCAAACTTCGAAGTTGATGTTGAATTTTCCATCTCCTCATTTCTTAAATTGAGATTGGATTTGTGTCTTAAATTTGTGCTCTAATGAGGTGTAAATTATTACATACAGCTGAGGAGTAACAATAGGATTTCTCATTTTAATATACAGAACCTAGATCTAAAGACTGACTACACAAGAAGACATTATGGCAGTCCTTCTTCTATCTTCATTGTTGTGAAAAAAATCCTTCCAAGTAGCAAATCTTATGTTTAGCATTGAAGGTGTGGGATTCCAGAATTTGGCACTATTTATGAGGAGAGTTTCTAAAGATGAGGGTTTTAACTCTTCTGCAGAGGGCAACTATCAAGAGAAATCTCGTTTTCTTAGAAACTGGTGTACAGGTTTTCATAATAAATATTTAGAATTAGCATGCTGCCCCCTGGGTAGAAATATGGTAATAAGAAAAAGGGTAGTGTGTTTGCTTCATCTGCTGTGTTTGAAATCAATCCACTGCAGTCCCACTGGGCTGGATAAAGCTCTTAAAAATGTTAATTTTTCTGTGTATGGTAAATAGCAGTAAAGCCCTGCAAATCTACATAGACTTGAGAGCTGAATTAATAAGTTTTATTTATATTTGGGATTTATCCACATTTTAAGTGATTTTATACTGGGAGCATCTCAAGTCATTGTCAAATTATAGACACTAGTGATTGGTGAGAGAATCTGTCTTAAAAAAATATATAATACTTCTCAGAAAGAAAGATTACATGTTCGATATGAAAATGTTCAAAAGAGTTTGTGGATCCTGTTTGCTCCAAATGTGGATATTCTTTCAGAAACTTACTTCTCAGGAGTGATAACAGTTTCCTATTTGTTCAAACTATATAGAACAAGAGTATTTTTTTGTTATCATAATCTGATAAATTCAGGCCAAAGATATGAAATTTATATTTAGGAACAAGATGTGCCCATTCTAATAATAAAAGATTACCTGTGTGAATGAAACCATGAAAATTCTCCAGCTGAATAAGAGTATATTTTTTTCAAAAAATACTACATAACCCCTGATTTAATGTTTTTCAGTCCTTCAGAGTCTTTTGTAATTTGTAAATTATCCTTATCGTTAAAAGAAAGCATCTTATTTCCGAGCTTGCACATGTGGCTAGCTTCAGGTTCCAGCCACAAAGTTCTGTCTTTGTCTACAAGACTGAAAAACCGTTACCAGACTCCAGTTCCCTAAGTGCTTGCAAACTGTAATCTCACAACTTCCTCTTTGGTAATATAAAGGAATATTTTTCTTTTTTTAGTTTTTTTAGAAAATTATATCTAATTTTTTAACTATTCATGATTTCTTTTCAAACCTCTGCAAATATTCTTGGCTGCAAACTGAATTGTGAAATGAAAAAGAGTATTACAGGAGCAGATGTTTGTTATTTCCCTGCCACCCTCAGTGTTAAGCAGGTAATCTATTGGTCCCCATGTCAGTGTTTGGTTTTGTTTGAGTTTTTTCTGGTGTCCTGGGGCATAGCTCAAGAATTTTGCTTGAATGGAAACCAATTGATGTAAAAGAGAAAAGAGGCACAGACATGATATGAGTTTGTGTTTTCTGTGAGTTTTATCAAGTTACAACTGGCTAATCTTATCTCCTGCCAACCCAGAGAGCCACAACAATTCTTGTGATCGGACTTTGTAGGAATTCTAGCAAAAACAGTAGAGGAGCTGTGCCCAATGAATCATACAAAAACTTGTCCCCTTCAGGATAGGGAGCAGATGGCTCCAGTCAAGTGAAGTGAAGGAACTCCCTCCCTGCCTTGTGATGCATTTTTGTAGACTACCCTTTTTGATAGGTTCCTTCATGAGAATCAAGAACAAATGTCTCTTTTTCCATTTCTGGGATGGATTTTTAAATTTTTGTTCTTGGACTCTCATTCCATGCACCTTAGCATTTACCAGTGTAAAGGAAGTCCAGCTGCCCTTTAGGATATTTAAAGGTAGGATGAAGAAATTAGAGTAAATATACTGAGAGCAGATCCTTGCAGAATATGCTCAGAAAACCAAAGATCCTTTTTGAGAACATGAATTTGTATCAAATAGAGAGGTAGAAACATCCACAAGAGGATGGAGTCGCCTGTTCTTAGTGTTGAACAAAACCAGTCTGTCTTCAATGAGGTTTTCATGAGACACTAGAGATCTAGTGGGAATTTGTCTAATTTTGTAGCTGAGAGGCTGTCAGAGGGTTAGAGGGCAGTTTTGGGGAATGCAGCCAAAGAACAGCACCATGCCACTCACTGCATGTAGTCTCAAAATTGTTTACAAAAAAAATGTATCAGGTTGGGTACATATTGGGAGGAGCTGTTAACTTCCTCAAGGGCAGAGGCCCTGCAGAGAGACCTGGCTTGGCTTCCCTCTGTCCCACCTCAAGCTTGGTTTTCTACAGCTTGTATTTAATGTCTGTGTATATTCCTCCTGAGTGTCTTTTGATTTAACATTTTACAGTTTTCTGCATTAAATCACTGGCATAAGCTGCTGATGACCTCAGCCCCTGATCAATTTCTGCACAACCAATCCTGACTGACCTTCTACATGTGGCTTGAACAGAAACAGCAATGTTAACTTCTGTCAGCGCTTGCTTTGGAAACACAGCAGGGAAGAGCAGCAATAACACACTCATTCCTTGCTTGTGAGAAGTGCTGGACAGTCTTGGGTGTGGCAGGGAGTTCTTGCCTCATTAAGGGCAGGTGCTCACAGAGACAGCCATATTTAAAGCATTTGAGTTTCATGCTGACATTCAGATCGATACAGACAGGTGTGGCTCTCGTGTTCTTATGGGTCCCAGTTTCGGAATGCTTAACCTGGCAAAAACAGCTCATGTAAAATATACAGTATTGCATTTTATGCCCACAGCAGGGAAATTATTTTAAAATTTGTACTTGCTGATTTTCGTGCTTAACGTGATGAAACCTGGGTTGGTTTGTATTTCATAGATACGGTCAATGTGGATTTACCTAGCCTATGTTGTAGAGAAGAATAAACTGAAAATACAGCATAATTACTATTCTTTTTTGCAGCACAGTAACAATCTCTGTATTTTCTTTTATTTAAAAAAATCGAAATTCCAATTTGATGTAGTTTCATGTAAAGAATGAAGCCAATAGTTTTACCAGTTGGAGGGCAATGCTTTTGTGAAGTTTGTAGGAGGTAGTAAGCCTGACTTATTGGACGAGCTGTACAAGATCCAAAACCTTCAAAAGGTGTGGAGAAAGTAAATCTTGAAAAATAGGGCATGAAACGTTAATGAGCAAATAATAATTTCTATTCTCAGCATGTTAGTAGAAATAGAGTACATCTGTCCCACCCAGCAGCTGCATCATTTTGAAGCTCTTGAGAGGGCTTGTGGAGATGAGGAGAATATAAATCACAAATTGAACAGTGAAAAAATAGGCAAAGAAACAGAAATACCGTCAGTAAGTATCTGAAATACATCAGTAAGGACAGAATATGGGAGATTTTTATTCCAATATTTAAGAAATTATAGAAACTGAAAATCTGAACAGTTTTAAAAATTACTTGTTTTATTTTTTTAATGTAATACTATGATAAAAGATTAATACAGAGATCATATATTGTTTTCAGAGTCAAGACAGAGATGCTAGTATTTTATCTTAGAGCTATTTCCAGGAGAAATAGCTCTAAGATAGGAAGATATAGGGAGAAATTAAATTTTCCTTTGCTTAAAGAAGTGGAAGATAATTTTTGTAAATCAATGTACCATCTGTATTTATTTATTTTTAATACTCCTAAATATGATTTTCCTAATTAACTAGTCACATTTAAAAGAATTGCACCAATGAAGCTATGATTCTGGAAAACATCCCATTTCAGCTTTAATTTAGAATTAAATGTTCTCATGCACTGATACAAACTATTATTTATTTTATTAAAAGTATTCCCTTAGCAGTACGCTTTCAAATGACTTTTTACAAACAACAGAGATCCCCATTCAGTATCTAATCTTTGTATCTAATAATTAGCCTTAGCTCCACTACAGTAAAACAGAGCTTGCTGTGCTTGTTTTATTTTAACTGTTGACAACTTTGAAGACCTCACCAACTCACTTGTTCAGCTGGGGTTTTTAAATTACATTTAGTTATGATATGCTTCTCTGAATACATTCTTTTTACCAGCTAAAATACGGAACTTCAGTAATTTTATATTCAAATCTTACATGTTTTATAGAAGAATTATATAAAATGTATTCTATAGTTTAAAAGACTTCAATTGCAGACCCATTTCATTTCAATTGTTTTTATAAAGTTGATTTCTTATTTACTTTGTAACTTGAAACAAGTAACAAATCAACCCTGTTGTCTGACTAGTAAGCTTCAACTATGAATCAAAGGACTTAAGTATGAAAGCATAGTAAAGAGTTCAGTTCCTATAAATCTCAAAGAGATCAGTGTTCTTTTATTGTCATTGTTTGCAGTTTTTGCAGGTTGATACAGTTTACAGGAAAGATATCCAACTGGCACAATCATACCTTATTTTTCCTCTGTATAACATCTTTGTAAGTAATAGTTCACATTATGATAGTAGCATACCTCAGATGAGTGCTGACCTCCACAGCTCCACAGCTCTCTGCTTCTTCTTTTTTTTTTTTTTTTTTTAAATTTTAAGTAGTCAAATCTATAGCATTCAGTGGATCTGCCTATTTGGGTTCCTAAACCTAAAGCGTGAGTATAATAAAAATTAATCAACCACTGAAACATGAATCTGATAATGGAACTTTATGTCTTCAGTAATTCTGACTTTTTCTGGTTTTTATTTCTGATTTTGTTTGTCTTTTAATAATGCACAATAAATGTGAATGTACATCATGAGATTACAACACTAGCATTGCTAATTCCAAATTTTATTGTTCTGTAATTCCAAATCAGTGATTTGAACCTCAGCTTAAGCAAGCCAAAGAGGAAGTCAGCAGCAGTAGTTAGTGCAGCTCATGTTGACAAGGTGAAGTTCCCTGCAGATAGTAGTCTGTGTGCTAAATTATGGAGAAAATGTCTAAATTATGGAGAAAAAAGATCCTTTGACATTTAGATTTTAAGTGCAGGTATGCCTTGATTTTTTATCTTCCTAATGATACTTTATATTTATGTAAAAAATGCAAAACTTTGCACTGCATCATAGAGAAAAATGTAGAGACACTAAAGATGCTAATACAAAACTCCTCCTATTTACATATTGCCAGCAAAGGGATATAAAATACAAGGAGATTATTAGTAAACTCTGTATGTTTCTAAATTCTTGGAATCACCAGCAGTTTTTGATGATAAAATTTAACTTACAAGAAAGCAGTAGCATTAAACATTTACCACACTTTATTCGTCTTTCATTAGGAAAAAATATTATAAATATTACATTGGTTTAAGTTATCAACAAACGAAGTACACACTCCCTAATTCTGAAATACAAGATATATTTAAACATATAAAACATAGAACCATTTCTAGAAGAAATTTTAAGCTACTTGTATCTTCTTCTCTATGAATTCTTGAAATGAAAGCAGCTGGATATGGAATTTTTTTTGGGCTTTATAGTAAATACTAGTATGAGAAGATTGCATATAAATTCTTATATATTAAATATCAGAAAAGAAAAGAAATAAAGTCTAGTCCTACAATTTTTACTAAATTATAGTATTTTTTATTATTTGAATATACAGTGTTCAGCAGAACACATCTTTATGCCTTTGAAAATGTCAGAAAGTGTCATAGATGAACTATGAGTAAAGATGCTTGTCTGAAACTTAAGTATATCAAATTCCTCATCATTTTATCTGTCTTTATGAGTACCTCATTTTTTGGAGCTGTAGAATGACTTGATTCAATGGTTTTATCAAGCAGTAGTATTTACTCTCCACTGCTTTTCAAACTGCTACTTCTATTTTAGTGTGATCTATCAAAAGACAAGGTAGCTAGAAGAATTGGAAATGTATGTGTTTCTGCTCTGGGTTATGTTCAGATGTAATTACTGACAGATTTTTACTGAACTGCTGGGAAAAAAAAAAACCACCGAAAATTAATCTAAATCGCAGTTTTAATTCCTTTTGAGTAATGATAAATATTGGTAATTGGAGAATAATCTAGCCAAACAAAAGCTTAATCTGGCCAAACAGGGGCTTTACAGTGTCATAAAAACCCAGAGCCATATTTCATCCTCTTCTTTTCAGGGATAACAGAGTCGTGATTTCTGAGCTGTATTGATAGTCAGCTGCATACATCTAATTTGATGACTGCATATAAGCAGTTTAGTGTTGCTAAGGCTGACAATGGTTAGGGCCCAGAGCACTCTCAAACATCCTACAGATGATTTCACAGAATCACAGAATTAACTAGTTTGGAAAAGACATTTGAGATCATCAAGTCCAACCTATGACCTAACCTAACACCACCTTGCCAACTAGACCGTGGCACTGAGTGCCACATTCAGTCTTTTCTTAAATATCTCCAAGGATGGTGACTCCACCACCTCCCTGGGCAGCTCATTCTAATGCCCAATCACTCCTCTGTGAGGAATTTTTTTTCCTAATGTCCAGCCTAAACTTCCCTTGGGGCACCTTCCTCTTGTCTCGTTACTGGTTGCCTGGGAGAAGAGACCAACCCCCACCTGGCTACAGGCTCCTTTCAGGGAGCTGCAGCTCTTGCAGTTACATCCTGCAACATGAAATGTGATCTGTGTGGCTTTTCAACCTTTTATCCTCTGATGTCTGTAGTATTACCAAGTGAACAAAAAAGAGCTGAACCCATGTAAGCTCTACACTTTATATAAAAGGTACACAGATAGAGCTATTTTCAAAATATACAGTATATTATATAATATATCTGCACATCTGAAAGACCTATGTCTACTAAACCTAGAAATCATATGTTGCTTGGAATAAACAAAGAACACAAGAAGAAAAAGAGTAAATGGGAGGGAATGGCACACACAACTGTGGAATATACCGTGATGTTCTTCTAGAGTTCTATATCAGTGACAGTATGTTTGAACCAAGCTGAGAATAAAATAATTTCCTTACCACTTTGCCTGGGACAGGTTTCTTGGCTGCTACCACTATCTGTTGTTGCTTTGGTTTTTGGTTCTGTTTGGGTTTTATAGTTATGATTGAATCACTGTATCTAGAGGTTCATCTGGTGTTCCTGATGCTATTCTAATTTATGAAATGCGAACATCAGTGACTTTTGGTGAGCATTTTCATTAGGAGGTAATACCTTTTATTAGGCTAACTGCTAGTATTAGATAAAATATACAAACTTGTGGGTAATAATTCAGATTGAACATTAACATCATAGATTCACCTTCCAAGTAACCTGCCTGCCCACAGGAATCAGCAAGTTAATTCCTTGTTTTGCTTTGCTTGTCTATGAGGCTTTCGCTTTCCCTATTAAAGTGTCTTTATCTCAACCCAGGAATTCTCTATGTTTTACCCTTCCCCTTCTCTCCCTGACTGCACTAGTGAGAGTGAGCGAGTAGCTGTGTGGTGCTTGGCTGCTGGCTGGGGTTAGACCATGACGCTCCTGAATCTGTGATGCTTGGTGTTCAATCTGAATTATTAATTTTAGGTTGCAGACTTGGCTTTAGAAAGTGTCTTGTGGGTCTTCCATGACAAACTTGACTGTAGAATATTTTTGTTGATTAAAAAGGAAAATGAAAATATTCTGCCATTTGCTGACTGTTTGCTCATCGATTATCTGCATGTTGATTCATTCCAACCTGGTATTCTATGATGCTGTATTTCATATGGCTGAACAGCATATGAGTACAGCTATTCCAGTTCTTATGGACTGCTTCAGTTGCAAGGGTAGTGGAAGACGAGGAGATAGGATGTCTAGGAAATTAAATCTAAAAGAAAAATACTAGTGTCCGTTGTCAATAAGATTATTAATGAAATGGCCTTAACTGTACATTCTGTAAGGGCAGCAAACCCTAATTAAAAGTTTACTTTATTACTAGCCAGTTAAAACCAAAGGAAAAGTAAAACCCACCCACTACAGGTCCTAGTGCATTGTGATAGGTGGTACCATGGAGGTTTTCCCAAGAAGGAATTCTTGCATACTTCTAGTCAGGGAATGAAATACAAAAAATTGTCACATAGAGCAAGATGGATGGAAGGGAGTGTTTTTCATGGAAGTTTCATGGTGTCTGCTGTAGGACTAGGGCATTTCCATTAGTAATGGATGTACACTCAAGCCACTTTGAGACTTGTCCTTGGGGCAGAAAAGGTCACAATACAAATCAGTCTTGTCCACTGACTTCCCCTTGACTGTTAAATAAGGATTGTCCAAAGTGGAAGTTAGATGAGTGTTTAGGACTTTCACATGTAGTTTCCAAATAATGCTTAAAAAAAAAAAAAAATCAAAACCAGAACTTCGCAAAGTTGATAACAAATCAAGTGTGTAGTGACGGCATATTTGGTACTTCAGTTCACTGATTTGTATATCTTTGTTATACTGCATAATTTGCAATAATTATAGCAAGTGTTTATGAGAAAAATAACCAAAATAAGCAAGTAGAAGTTAGTCATATGTTAGGTTGTGCTTGTTACTAAGAATATATACAGTGGTTTCTTATAAAGCTTCTCACAAAAGTGATTGAAGAAGCAAATTCTGTTCGGCTTTTCTTGTGCTTTCATGTACAATTTACTTTGTAAGATTCTTTCTCTCTGTTTTGTTTGGAAAAAATATTCAGAAGAAATATTCAACCAAGTGCCTCATATTGTGCTGTCAATGAAAATTATTTATGTAAATCATGAATTTTTTCGTTCATTTTGTCAGCACTTCAAGTCCTTCAATGTGAGTGAATGTTCTTAAATTCCACTGGCTTCTTTTCCAAATAATGGAAAAAAAACCAAAATCAAATAGAAATTCAGGTATGAAATAAAAATGCAAAGCTGCTTCTCGAAGTAAACTTTCTACTTTTATTCTGTGATGAAAGCAAACATAGGTTTCTGCATATTTTGTTTTGATTTTGTGAAATAATGATATGAAGTGAAGTCTTCTTGGTATGATTTTGTCTTTTAACTAACAGTTGCTATAAATGCAGACACCAGAATATTTGTCTTTGAAGCCTCACTATTAAAACCACAAAGATATTTCTAGTACAAAGAGCTGTACCTATGCACCCACCTGACTGTCTATCTATATTGTTTTAATGTGTAGTATTCATAAATAAAATGATGAATAATTTATCTCCATCTGTGCAGACAGATTTTACCACCGTATTACTCTGTAACTGTCAACTCTGTAAGATAATGTTCATGCTGTAGAAGCTACTCCAGTGAAATTTAACACAACTTTCTAGGCCTTTAAAGATAACATGCCTAGTGAGACAATATTTTAAACATTACTCAGTAATGCTTAATTGCATTATCTGTCCAGAAAGATGTTTGAAGACAGTATTACAGAATGTGGCTTTACCAAATGCACTTCCACTTACATGTGAATTTAGCTGATGAAAGAGCATGCAAGTCAATGACTTCGATTTCCTCACAGATTACAGATTTTGCGTCCTCTGGTACTACTAATTGAATTTTTAATAGGTTGAGAGAGTTTTACTTATTTTCTTAATATTTAAGTTGAAATAGGTACCATGGGAGAAACAAATTGTTTTAACCTTAATTGCTGCAAACAGGTCCATTTGTTTGTGTATATTAAATTGGGCAGTTTTAAAACACAAGAAAACTCAGCTAGCAAGCCTCAAAACTGTCTCATTTTCTTTCAGAAAAATAAAAAAGCTTATTGAACGATTCTGCATACTCAGTGCAAGTGCACTGTGAATGATAATACAAATGGCTTAATTTCATCAAAGAACTTTTATATACACCTAAATAAGATTCTGTGTTATCCTATTTGATTTACATGGAGATTTATATACTCTGGATTATACTAAATGTCATAATGAACAGTACTGTGAGGTAAAAATGTGTAACTGCACATTAACTGATTCTGTTTTCCCTGTCCCCGAAAAATGAAAGCAGATGCTTTTGTTGTTCAGAGGAGACACAACGCCCTTTTACCTTTTTTTTTTTTTGTCGAATCTTGCAGCGAGCAAGAGACAATGTACTAATCCACTCTATTCAGAACTATGCAAGTAAACTCAAGGAATGTGGTTTTGCTAAGTGCAAATGTGTACTTAAAACACGTATATGGCTCTTTGGGAGATACTTTATGGGCACTATTTCTTCTAAACATGCATTGTGGTTTTAACACAAGGAACATGTCAGCATGAGATGTTAATAGCTTATAGCTTTTGAGTAAACTTGTTTTCTGCAGTGTTTTCTATAATTCATATGTATGACATTGGAAATCCATGTTTTTTGACACTTACACTAAAATCATACTCTTTTTGTTCCCTAACTGCTGGATATCTTTTTTTTCCTCCTGTGCCTCAAAGTACTGCAAAAGTGGAAACAGTATAATGCACAATGCACTGTGGAGGAAATTCAGGAATAAGAACACGTTGACAAAAAATCAGAAGGGAAGAAAAAGAAAAATTGAGTCCTATTGGTTTCACTGATGAAACAAACTCAAAAATTTCTTCCTCCCTTCTCTCTGCTTCTACATCATTAGAATTTGTTTTGTCTTTGCTCTGCTTTCAGGGGAAAGTCATAGGCTATGAATGAGATTTTCTTTGCTGATGGCTTCACATGGGCTTAAGATCGACCATCCGTATGTGTGTTTTGGTTACACATGATAGATCAATTGATTTTTACTGCTGTTTTTGACCTTGCAGTATTCTAACAATAAGCTCCCAGGAAAAAACTGTTACTGGGGAGCTTTTGGATCTGTACAATAACTGAACAGGGACTTTAGAAAGACACATCAGATGAGGGCATTAATTTTTAATCAGTTCCTCTCATGTTCGAAATTTTACTTAGTATTGTCCCCAGACTGTCTTGTAAGCCTCTCCAATGGAGTCTCACCATGATTATTAGGGGTCTGGAGCACATGATAGGTGAGGTGATGGTGGAAGAATAGGCTTTCTTCAAGCTTGAAGAGAACGTTTGAGAAGTTGGGAAACTTACTTTTGCCTTCAGCCTAACGTGAAGATAGTAGATGGGACAAGACACACACAGACGCTTTGAGAAGAACAGAGTGATAATATGAGAAAGGAAATTCCAAATAGATATAAAGAAAAAATTCTGATGGGAACAGGTTGCCCAGAAAGGCTCAGGAACCTCCATCCTTTGCTGAATGAGGCCCAGGACATCACCACACAATTGGATCTACTTTGAGTCTGGGATGGACTAAATGGTTTCCAGATCTTCCTTCCGATATAAATTGTCCTATCTTGTTAAATTTTCTTCCAGTTACAATTATAAATAGCGTTTTAATTTTGTTTCCATGGATTTTGATTTCATATTCCATTTAACTGAAATGCCACCAGTATTTGTATTTTCTAACCACGTGCTTTTACCAAGAGCCCATAATCATCCTTTGAGCTTCTATGAAGTTCACAAAGTCTGTGCCTTTGCTATTCCTTCACTTGCCATTGCTCCTAGGATAAGAGAGCAGTGAACAGCAGTGCTTCTTATAGATGTATTTGTACAAGGCGCTATCTAAAACAGATAGACTGCCAGAAAAATCTCATGGTCTTTATGTAGGAAAAAAGAGAATTGTAGAGTGTAAGTGTGTATGAAATGTAGTGCCACTGGGGACAATGTGACCTGCAGTGATACAATGAACTTGTTTGTTTTTACAATTTTATTGCATTCTGTTATTACATGAAAATCACTGAGGAGTTTACTTTTTCTTCTCTCTCATCAATCATGTTTCTGTAAGACTTTATAAGAAGGTTTTAAAACCACAAGCACACAATTGATCTCTTTCTTAAAATCAATATAATGTATCAAGATAGGCCTTTTTAAAACACAAGGAAATGTCTTTTAATGCTATACAGAATGATCAGTAAATTGTTTGTGCTTCTAATTTACACATGTGACTGAATATAAATGTAAGTACTATAAATTAATCCTTTTTATATTCCTGGTAGCCTCTGAATTTTATTTCTACTGCCTCATTTACAAACATCAGCTGCATAATTGACAGTGATAATTGTAGTGGAATTCATGCTGGACATAAGATTTTCTCTGGAGCCTTGGAGTCAACGTTTATAGTTTTTACACAACCTTTGAAAGGCGTAAGGGTAATGGGATTTTATGTTTTTGTCTTAGCAAGTGCTAGAGGAGCACTGAGTTGTAGTACTACAGCCAGCAGATTATTCTGAGATGTTTTGGACAGCTGCTTTCAAAAAAACCTGGCAATGATAGTGTAGTCCTTCATCTTCTTGACTGTGTAAGTTAGAAGTGCAAATGGAAATGTGTCCTTGGATTACAACTGTCAAAAATGTGTGCTTTGCTTTTACTAAAGTGCCCAGAAATAGAACTTTTGGCAGCTGTGTTTCCAGACACAAGTTCAGTGTAACGTTTACTATAATGTTTGTTTTTCTTCTGTGATATTTCCCATCCCATGTTCTGGTCCTTGAGTGTATGGATTTATTTGTGGTACTTGTTTCTCTGAACTGCAACTACTTGAAAGAAAACATTCATATATTGTCAGAGAAGACTGTTAGCTTGAATGTCTCTCTATTGTGAGAACGTATTTGCACTATTTATACTTAAAGAGCTCCCAGACATAGCAAAATAAAAAGCTGAGTACAGTCCAGGCTTACAGGTTTTGCTAAGCCTAGATGTTGCAGTTCGTTGCTGTGTGAGGCTGTCTAAATGCAATGCCACCAGAGTTTGCAAGACTTGCAAAGGATGGCGTTCAGGAAACATTCTATCAAGTTTTTGTGCATCCTACCTTAAACTGTAGTTAATGGGTTTTGGTAAATCAAACCTACTGTCTTCTACCTCCTAAGGTTCATTGGCGTCAAGCTTTGTACAAACATAGGCAATGGTTTTTTTCTTTCTTTTTTCTTTTTTATTAAGTGCAAGTAACTTCAACTGTACAATAAATGTATCAAGTAACATAAAATAAAATAAAATAAAATAAAATAAAATAAAATAAAATAAAATAAAATAAAATAAAATAAAAGCCCCGTGGCATTTTTTACATAATTGTAGTACTGCAAATGATCACCTATGACATTGGGGTCAGTTTCTTGCAGGCTCACTAGATTACTTCAACCCCACCTGAAGTTATAACAGCTCGGAAATTGAAGGACTAATATCAAATGTGTATTTTTCATTTCAAGCAGTTTTCTGAAATTTTTTGTTTTCAGTGATTTTGTGTCTATTTCCATAAATTGGTTTCTGTTTGATTTAAGATGAAGATGTTCTTAAGATAATTCATCACTACAGATATGTAAGCTGTGTGTAATAGTGCACAACCACCCACCAAACCTTATACTGTCATGTTTTCATATGCATGTTTTAATTTGAGTGCAGCAATATTCAGGTTGTCACAATTCTACCTGTTCTTAATATGTTTCTTGGAGGTTTTTTTATTGTTTTGTTTTTTGGTTTTTTTTTTTTTTTCTGTGTGTAAGTTATCATTTGCACTGTTCTGGTGTCTGATTCCCAAGTAAACATTAGCACACACATATTCACAGAACTGTTGGAAAGCAGAAAAATAAAACCATCCTATTTTATAAAAATAAAGACAAATATATAGAAAAAAGGAAATAGTGACAATCACACAGAAGTCTGTGTCAAAACTAGAGCAAATTTTGTACGTCCTAACAGACATCTTAGTTTATCCTTAAGGTCTGTCTGTAATGTAATTAATTATAGAAGCAATGCTACAAACTTCAGGTCCAAGAAATCTTCCACTGCCTTGGCCAGGATTCCATGTGGCTCAGTGTAGAAACACGGATATCTCATAGGTGAGCATGAATGCATAGGGGTTGCCACAGGAATGGATTTTGTGTGGCTTATCAGCCTACCTCATATGATTTTTAATGATAGAAGAATATTAAGGTATAGCTATAAAGGTAATTATTTTTTCTGCAACTCAAATAGTCTTCAAAAAAGATTTTGAGTTTTAGAGACATAAATAGAGTGAAAAAGAAAGAACATCATTAAAGAGACATCCCTTTATGTTCAAAATTGTCTTTGTTTCAAGAAGTTAGTAAACTTTGAGGAATTTATTAGGCTTATATTCTAGCATTCAGTTCTGGGGTGTTTTGCTTATCCTAGTGTATCATTTTCATTCTAGAGGATCTTGATTTGGAGTCAAGCCTTTCTTTATGTACTTGTTTTGTCCTTGGGTGTTCCATTCAGATTTAAATTTCCACTGAGAAACTCAATGTTTAGTATTAATACTGAACACTATCTCCAGAGAATTAATGACTGTCATAACCTGTCTTTAGAAATCCTAATGTTCTTCTGGCATGGATATGCAGCATTTTCTTTGGTTATTTAGTGCAAAAAGTAGAATTAATGACATGATTTTAATTCATATAAAGTATTTTTCTGTTGAATATGAAATATCTGGCAGGATTGCATGGCAGATTTGAAGCCTTAGTAAATAAATTCTTTAGAAATGTAAAATTCTCTTTCAAATCAATATGCACTGACAGTTTTAGATAGAACTTGAGAAGAGCTATGGTGATATAAGTGGTATAATGGTTTGTTACAAACTCTTAATAGAAACTAGATGAGAGAAGAAGCAATTTTATAGTGAGTAGGTTGTTTGAAAGATCTTTAAGACTATTTTTGAGAGAATAATGAATCCTGAATCCAGGTCTATCCCTGTGTGTATGCATGCCTATCCTTGACCTGAAATTTCGGACAAGAAGAGGCACTTGCATTCCATGACAAGGGCTTTCAGTAAGTAGTGGGTAACATTCGAATTCTTCTTTTGGGCAGAAAAAGTTAGTAACTTTTGACACAGTCATGGAAATACAGGAAAAACACACATATTTTTTGTTAAGTCATATTTTATATTGCTGGGCAGACAAGGCAGGTTTGAGAATCTCTGAAAATTTCTCTTTTACCTTTTTTCCAGTTTGGGTGATCTTTAAATGGCATGGATGATTTCAGCACTGATTTTTTTAAATAAAAATGTATGATAATTCATATTACTCGTCAGACTATTTACAGTGCAGATAGCTCTTCAGATTAAAGTCTACTGTGGCTTTCCATTTCACTGGAGCACATCTATTCATAGCACAGCAGGCTGAGGGTCTTTGGAAATTGCAGTCTTAGCCAGCATTTGCAGAGTTAAAGCCCTTCACAATGTCAAGGAAAATTTTGTCTGATGTTTGTGGCTACTTCCCATTGGACCACCTTTTCTGCTGAATTTATTCACCATCTAGTCCATCTGTTACTCTTTATTACCAGTCTGTGCAGGCACCAAAGCACTCTACTCAGGAAAGGTACTATTTTCTTCACTTTTCTAAAAACGTATTTGAAAATTGCCAGGTTACTTTTGTGTCCTCTTGATCTGCGCCACAAAGGAGGGTGTTGAACTGTGGGGAAGCAAGCACGAGCAGCAAAAAATTACTGCTCTCTGAGGCAGCTCTGGCTTTCAAAGTGATCTAGCAGCCTGATTCCATAAGCACTTTCTAGCCCAGCTGAAGGAGGGCAGTCCATTAGATACAGTCCATTACATATAATTAAGCAATGTATTTGTTTTCTGAATTTTTCTGCCTTCTTTGTTGCTTTATGCTTCTTCATACTGTGGTGTGGAAGTGATCATTGTTAAGAGATTAAACATTTACTCGATAATTCTTCTACTCATTATTATTTCTTCATTAATGATTTTACTCACTCTAAAAATAAGATTTTCTGGCTTACATAAATAAAATTGGGCAAATCCCACTGCTTAAGAGCATGTAGATAATTGCAATCTGATTTTTTTAAATTTACCTAAAACTATTTTAATGCTTTCAGAGTTCTTGTATGGAACTTTGTTTAAAGGAAATGTTGTAGAGAAAATGGAAAAGCTGGAGATCTACCATGAAAATTAGGAAGGAGAATTCAGCATTTTAATTACCTCATAGTTAGAAAGTTAGATTGTAAATAAGTGGCTTTAGAATGTTTTGTTTGTTGCTTTTAATAAGTTTTGGCAAAATACGCCACCCAAACTGCTAAAAAGAACTGCCACCTCACTTTTAATATTTATTAAAGAAGTAATTAATTCAATTTCTCATTAGGTTTAAAGAACTCTCTGTGTAGTCATGATTTATAAAAAATTCTCTCTAAGCTATTTTTATGTATGAGTACAATTCATTTTCTTAGGTAAGCATTTAGGTTTGGCCTATAGTACTTAGAACGAATTATTTTTGCCTTTCACTTAGCTCTCCAGTTTAATACACATTCTGGTTAGAAACATACAAACAGATTTTTTTAATGAAATATATTTATGTAAAAAAACATTAAGTCTTTTAAACTCATGAATTTATTCTGGAGAACTTGTTTTCAGCTTCCCTAATGTAGTTGAAATATTTTAATGAAATTTTTAGTGTTACCCAACAGTTAGCTATCAGAGTTCTTTTTAGGTTGTTTTTCCATATTTGTTTGGAATATTTTTTGTTGGGGTTTACTTATTTGTATTATTAAAAAAAAAATTTCTTAAGTCATTTTGTAATCATACAGTCAAAGTTCATGCACAACCTTCTGCTATACTGGGCCTCTCCAACATCTCTTGGAGGTCAGTGACTTTGTCTGACTTGTTCATGTGTGTGTGCTTAACATTGAAATTGTTGTCTGCAAAAGTTTTTCATTAGGTCAGACAGATTAGAAAAGTGAACACAGTAACAAATAAGAAAGCAAAGAAAAAATATACAAATAAAGAAATTTTCACTGTTAGTTTATAGAAATAGAATTTTAGAATCCCTTAATGAAATAACTGACATAAAAAGTTGTAAAAATCAAAATATCTTGAGAGAAATAAAATCTCTCAGTGATCTATTTATTATAGAGTGAAAAATTCACCCAAGGGAATGGAGGTAACAGTTCTGAAGTAGTCTCATTTTGAAATAAGTAGTTAATCAGTATCATTCTTGTCAAAGAAATAGCTTCTGAATACTTCCTTTTTAGAAAAGCTTAACTTTTGTCTGTATTATAACACTGGCTCAAAGTCCAGCTACCTGTTTGAAATGATTTTAGTTTCCTTTCTTTTTCCCTGCCAAAAGTCACAAGTTCCTTTCTGTCTTTGTTCTGATAGGACACAAGGTCATTATAAACAACTAGAGCATGATATACATTGTTCATTTTAAGTTTTGGGGGTTTTCTGGGGTTTTTTTAAGTCTTGGTTGCAGGCAATTTGGTTGGCTACTTTTGTGTATTGTTAAAGTGTGCTCTACAAAATTGGTATTATTTTCCTTGTATTTGTTCATTATTAAGTATATGTATATTATATCATAAGTATATTGTTCATATATGAGTATTATGCTGGTCCCCTCAGTTTTTTTTTCCATTTAGTAAGATATTACAAAACTTTCATTAAAAAAAACTAAGTGAGTGAAAGGGGGAACTCCAGTTTGGCAGCACTTGACAGTTAAGTGGCAGTGATTGAACAACGGTAGTTACCAGTGAGCTGACGTGATTTTTTTAATAAAGACAAATGGAGACATCATGATGATAAATTTTTTATGCCCTAATTAAAAATACTAGCAGTAATGTTCTAATGAATGCAAAAGTAGTGCTATTTTGATTTTGTCATTATGTCCATATTTTTTTTTATTAGTAGAACAAGAAAATACAGAAATGCAGATATTTTTAAATGTATTCAACTTCAGTCTTTAAGGTCCATCTGAAAAAGTTATTAATGTTCCTGTCAGTAAGTCCAGAGTAAACCTTTTTTTCTCCAATAGGACTGGAGAATGCAAGACTATGAAAATCAGAAGTCATGCGTGAGCTAGAGATCATGCATTGGCACAGGCTGAACTTTAAATATGCATGTAAGCAGGGAAGTCTAAACTAAGACTAAATGTTGGGTGATAATTACTGGTGTAGAAAACATTGGGAAATTAAACAGGAAGGAAAATGCAAGCAACACCTGTATGATTACCTGATCATTAATTTCATAAGATGCAAAATATTTACTTTTCCTTATGTTTAAATCTTCAGTTCAGGGTCTATTAGAACATAACCACCTGTACAGAACCTGCTAGGGCATAGGTTGTTACTGGAGGAGCATATTCTTAATGACTTATGAAAATTAAGGTTTATGTTTAACATAAAACTCTGTAGCTTTTAGGACTGGTTTCTCCTTTTGGAAGTTATTGAAACCAAGCACTAAAATATGTTCATATTAGCTTTAAATGGACCACTATCTTTATTATTTTCATCTGTAGGTTTCAACTAATTGAATTGGAAATCCTTACATTTAGTTGGAATCTTAGACAGGCTTACATTTCTTTTCTGAATTTCATCAGCCTGATACTTAGGTACTTCTTTGGGTGTCTGGAGAGAAATGTAAAAATTCTATGTACACTTGCTTCAAAACAATACAAAAGGTTTGTTTCCCTTTTTTGTCCCCTTAACCACATAGTGGTTTTAATTTTTTTAGAGCTGTGGAGGCAGTAAGATGTCTACTCAAAAACCTCTTCATGGGTAACGTATGTTAAAACGAAATGCTTATTAATCAAAAGAACACAAGCATAAACTTAAAAAGAAAAATTCAGGATGCAGTGAGTGATTTTGTGAACAGGCTTCTAGCATAAGGTTTCTATCTGTTTTAGATTTGATGGGGATGGGAATTTTTAAAATTGCACTATATCCTTAAAGATCATTAATATATGGCATATTATTTGGTCTTGGTGTGTTTTCAACACCGGAACACCTGAAAATATTACTATTCTTGGAAATAACCTGGATACTGTTTAGTTAACATGACTGGTGCAACATATGAGCAGACTACCGTTACTGTATTTTCACTTTTACACTTTTCCTGTGGCTCTCATCCATTAGCCTCCTTGGTTTCCTGGCTATCCTGGTTCACTCTGTCCCAAATGAAATCTTGGTACATTGTTCCCTTCTGGTCCATCGTATCTCAGGAGTATTCACAATCTTATGTCACCCTCTTACTCATCTTGATATTCAAGTATAACATTATCTCGGTGTTAATGGTAATGATGGGCAATTGAGAAACTCAAATAATTTATTTCACCTGTAATTAATACTGTGTTCTACTAGTCATACTTGGTTGTAATGTTTTGCTTCACCCTTGATTTCAAAAACAGTCCTAGAATGGTACAGATCAGATTGTATAGAATCCCCTTGTCCTCCTCTGTGTAGATGACCTTTCTCATTCAGGCTGTTCTGTAGAGCTGCAGATGGATCAGTGAATAATTTCTAACATGCTCTTTTTTCACAACAATTTCAGACTTCTGGCTCCCTCAACATCTATGGCACTACTCAACATCTCATAACTTACTCATGAGATGTCTCATTTTGACACAAGATAGTGCTCAACACACACACACAAATATTGTCTTGCACCTGTCGAAATTAATGTTAGGGAAAATTACTCTTTTTATTTATTTTTTTCTTCCTTTTTTGGTTGTGAGTTTTTGGGGTTTTTTGATTTTTTGTCCAGAACAGGATCACTCAATAACTTATACTTTCCTCTGTAATTTTTATAGCTAGTTATGACTTTAGTAATTAGCACACTGCAGTTTGACATAATGTCTGCCTGCTTTGTTTGTCCTGTTCTGTTATTCAGGACTTAGGACACTGCTGCACTTTAATAAAATCTTCAAAGATAAATTAAACTAAGTAAACAAATATTTTCAAAAGAAAATAGATACTCGACCTATTAGGTGGTGTAAATATTAAACACCATACCATTTAAGACACAGTGGTGTTGATTCTTTCTTATGTTCTCCAAGGAAAAAAAAAATAGAGATGTACTTTAGAAATTATCACGACCAATAAAACTGGTTTACATATTTGCACAGAATCAATGGAACAATGATCAACAGCATCAAAGTATATGTTATTTCCTTTTTATTGCAGCCTTTCTATTTTTAAGAACTTATAATAATGTCAGATATGAATTGTAACTTCATTGCTCAGTCTATCAGTTGCTTTCTTAATTTACAAAATGTCAGCCTAAGTTTTCAGTGGAAGTTGATATTGCATCTAGATTCAAACTAGGCAGACTAATAATGAAGCTGAAATGAGCAGAACTGTAATTGTGTGAATGAGTTGATTTAATAAGGTTAACATCTGTCACTTCCAACAAGTTTAGCATTAAGACCCTACATATCAAGATGCCTTTGCCAGGCTCAAGATTAGTTGTTAGTGAGAAATACCAACAGAAAATGTCAATGTCTTTGGCATCTGTTTCAAGTGGAAAAAAGTTCCCAAATGGTGTTATTTGTCTTTACTGGTGACATAATGGATATTACAGGAAGGAGTAATATTTCTAAGGTACTTCAGCAGTCGGCGTCCTAAGACTCGGAGAACTTCCAACATCACAAGTTCAGGCCAAGCTGGCTTGCAGTGCTTTTAGCATAGGGTGTGAATACCAGGATAGTACTGTTTCCTTGAGGCTTCTATGTAGCCACAAGATTACATGTGTTTTAAAACAATTATTTTATTTTTTCTTTCCTGTTCTCTTTACCTTTGTTCAAACTTGTTTTATGCAAACCCAGGAGAAATTATGATCCTCTGGTGGTTTGGTCTCTCCTGGCTCTACTTAATTTCTCCCTTGAAATAATAAAAGTAGAAGACTGGAAAGGAGCCATGCAAGAGAGGATCTATAGCAAGCGTTACATCTTCACTGTCTATTTGTTTTTTTTTTTTGTCAGGTGTTGGTAATGTTTTTCTTTGTGTCTTCACTCACAAAATCCCAGTAACTGTACCTCAGATGACACTTTCTGTATACAAGGTACAACAAAGCGTCTTCAGACACTGCTTTTATTTTAATGCTATTCACAATATAATGAAAGTTTTGGCAAAAAGACATTCCATTTCCTGCAGCTTAACTACAGAAATCCTTTAACAATTGCATCATTCATCCCTTTTAAAGTCTAATCTAAGTTGTATTAGATTTCAACTTGCATAACATAGCTTAGGCAATTTACTTCTTATCCTGCCCAACCATGGATACTGTAGCTCAGACTCTTCATTTAGAGGGGTTTTTTCCCCATTTTTGCCAAATCTGTCCTTGAGACTGAACGGAGAACTCTCCACATGAAGGCTTAGTTCTAATTGCTGCAATGTCTCACATCTTCTTTTTGGCTGGCTCTCTGAGATCTGCTGGTTTATATATTCAGTAAAACATGAGTGTGAGTTGGCTGAGCTGAAGGGATAATGACATGATAATCTAATGAGAATCTCTTTCCTGTTGCTAAGCAATATGATAGGAACTTCCCTTGCTAAATATAATCTACACAAGTAATTAGGGAGAGATTCATGGCTGAGGCAGTTCAGTAGACTGTGTTTTCCTAAACATTGCTGTGACCCACAAATGCTAATTGTAAGTCCTGTAAGTGTACTGACTAACTTTTTACACCTTCATGCCTGACATTAGTGGGAAGGGTTACACAGAGAGGAAAAAAACCAAAAGACAATCACGTCCACAGAAATCTTCAGCCCAATGTGATGCATTTATACTGTAGATTAATTTCCCAGATAAATGACTTCATTATTTATTTTTACAGCTGCATTTTAATATAAAACAAGATATCTATACTCTAAAAATTTAAATAGGCTAACTCTGGAAACCTTCCTCCCTTCTGCAAATTCAGTGACATATAAAACTAGCAAAAAGAAATTTCCTCCACAAATAGCTGTTTTATTTCAGTCTATGATCTGCTCATCGTAGAAACAGTTCAGAGAGCACATGAACAAAATGCTTTGAGTGAAAATAAAAAAAATAAGACCCAAAAAGATTAAAAAAAAAAAAAAGAAAAAGAAAAAAGTGCGTTGATTTAAGGGCTAAGTTTCCTGGGCATAAAAGAAAATTGTATCTCATTACCACAGAATTTTGTACATAAATATCCTTTGCGATTTTTATGACACAAAACACTTTTCAGTATATACTACTATAACCTCTGGGTACTCACTGGGCATTATAAATATAGTGAGGAATAAACAGGAATAAATATTATCTGTCAAACTCTTAGCTATGTATGCCTCATGGTATTATTAAAATTTACTTGAAGTTTTATCTTAGTGAAAAGCATTCTTTAAAAGGCATATGCCTTTGGATTCTTTCAGCATGGTTTTGTACAGCTTGTGAATATTGCATAAATTATATTTATGCTTAAAAATCAATTTTTGTTATTCTATCTTCTATCCAATATATTAATTTGTCATGTTAGATGTACTTTTTTTAGTTGAACCTATCTAAGTTTGGAGTTCCCAGGATTATCATTTCCTGAATATAGGAATGGTGTCTTAACTGACTGGATTCACTTGTTTCTCCAAAATACATGAAGTATTCTTAACTGGACTTTTCAAAGGCTTTTTTATAGCGATATTGCATGGCCCACGTGATATACTTGAAGTAGATTGTTTTCCAGCACTTTTTACATTATTTTCTATACTTCAAAGGAGAGCATGGATGTGTGAATCTGTCTAAAAATATATAGCTCTGTTTAAATTTCTATGGGCTAGCAATGGGATTCATTTTCAAACTGAGATATTTTTAGTTGTTTTGTTATTTTTGTCCCCTTTTCCAGGTTTTCTCCACTTTTTTTTTTTCTCAGAAATGAGATAAAACCAATACAATCTTTATATTTCACATACTGACAAAATATTTGTTAAAAGAAGCTGCATCTTGAAAGAACAGTCTATTTCCAAACCAAAGCCACTGTACACTCTTCAGTCTGATGACTGATTTTATCACACAGAACTGCTATGACAATCTAGCTGAAATTAACTAGCACTGAAGTTACCATCTAACTCTTTAATGATATAATACAGACTTAATAGTACTGTTGGCTTGGTCAGCTTTGAGTTAATTAAAATTGGAATAGAATAAGAACAGAAGATAAATTGTTATTGCAATATACCACAAGACATTGTCAATTGTATGACTTTTTCTTTTTTTTTTTTTTCAATTTCTGGTGCCCACTGCATTTTATGGCCTGTAAAATGCATTTCAAACTTTCATTGCATGAAAAATGATTTATCAGAAATTCAGTCAGAGATAGACCAACACTGCTGTTAGAACATTACATGTTGCTATGATCAAATGAGAAATTACTAGAATTAGACTTATTTGGTGCCTAGACTACTATTACTTTTGTGTTAAATGCAAAGAAGCTAGTTTGGGTTTAGGAAGTCCCTGACCCTCAAATTGCTGCCTGTATGACATCTGCTTTTCATAACTGACAGACAGAGTACTTGCTTAGGTGAGCTGCTCATCTTACTGGTGGTACTGAGTAGTGGAACTGTTCAGGCATAAGCACTTTCTGCTGTGGTGCCAATATTATTGAATGTAGTTGAACAAATATCATTTAATACTAAGTGATAATATTTAATGCAAGTTGAAGTTTCTAAATTTCAGAATGGAACTTAAAAAAAAGTTGTATACTGCTTAATAATAATTTATAAGCAGTATATAATAATGATAATTTTGGTAGCAGTCCCCACACAATACTGCTTTCAGTGGTTATTCCATTATAGTTAAACTGGTGCCAAAATTAGGTGATTAAACATACTGAAAACTAATCCATGTTAAAATCATTGAAGGTGAGTTAGAACAAAGGTAGATTATAATAGATAAGTAACAAGAGGGGTTAATAAAGAGATGAAAGAAGATTAAAAATAAATGAGTAAGATTCCAGTCGGTGGTAAATACATAGTTGGGATTACCTGTGGAAATTACTTTAAACAAACAGATTGGAAAAATGCACCAAAAGTAGAGTGCATATAGGAGGAATGATATTGTATATAATTTTGGGTTATATTATGACAATATAAAAAAACATCTTCAATGAATGGAGCAATCATCATCTCATATTGACTGACTGCAGCTGACCATGTAAAGTGTCTCCTGTCCAAGTAGAGAGTTTTAAATAAAGACTGCAAATGTTATATTGGTGTTTGTTAATAGCTTTCAATGATTTTTAATTTTGCTGATAATGGTGGCCATTAAAAATCTTTTCTGGTGGTGTTCATATATTACATGAAGTACAGGAAAAGCTAAGGTAGCAACAGTGGTACTAGAATAAGTTAAGCAAATTTATTTGAACTCTGATATTCCTGCTCACTTTCTGTCTTACAAGAGAAGGCATAAGCATCTGCTTCTGTACTTCCTACTGCTTCCCTATATAGCCTAGGTCAATAGAACGTGTGAATAAATACATAAATAAATCAAACCCAAAGTCCTGAATGCAGCTTGTTAGCTACCACTAAGGATATCCTCACCAACTGGACACATTCCCTGAGTGTTGCACTGGCAGTACAAGGTGAGCCACTTCGGTTCTTCAGTGTATGGGACATGCTAGAATGCAAAAAGGTGCAAAAGGAGGAGGTATAGCTAAAGATATGCCACTGACAGAGATCAGTGGTATCGACTGTTGGGAATGCATTTTACATCACGGCATTTGCCATCCTTAAGGCTCTTGTAAATTTCAAGGGGTTTCTTAGGTGAGTTTGGCATTTTGGCACCCAATTGGAAGGGCAGATGGTAAAGTGAATTCATCTACTGTATGAAAATTTTACTATTAACAAGGGTTGAATCTAGGTATAATATCTGTATTTATAGGGGAAAAAAAAGAGTATTTGAAATCATATTGATTAAATAGAAACATTTTGCTGACTTTTCCTATGGAGCCATTTTTCTTAAATTGTGATACTTTCTGTATGCACAAAAGCATACTAATTTTTTTATCATATACTAACAATCACTACATTTTCATAGGAGTATTAGTGTTCTGTGACTATGAACAGCCTGACATTGATACCCATGGAAAAAATTGTCAGATATAGATAGATAGATTCTATACTATGCCAGTCTATGATATTAAAAAAGTAATGTTCTTGGGGATTTTTTAATGTATCACCTAGCAAAAATGGCCAATGAAAAAGAAAAATGAATCCATGCTGCATGAACAGCATCATCCCCTGTAATACTTCTACAAGGTAATATCAAATAATATTAATGACTCCTAGCCATGCACCTTCAGGGTGAAATCTTTTCCCGTCTTTTAATAGTTCAGATGACAAAAAGGTCAAATACATGTTATTAACACATAATATAAGAGGTAAACTTAATTTTTTTAGTTCATTGGAAAATATTTTTCCCTTAGAGCTGTGTGTACTCATAAGCTCCTCAACAATTAAAAACCTTAATACAATTTAAGTTTTAAAAAAATCTGCAGCTCACTCACTGTTAATATTAGCACATTTTCTACATCCTTTGTAATGTACTTTTTGTTGTATACTATTCTTTCCTGTAGGCTTCTGTCCTATGAATGGCAACTTTGCAAAAAAAGAAAAAAGTAATTTAAATTATTCTTGGGTTTAAACAGTTGAAACATTTCTTTGAAATACATTTTTATCTATAGAAAAAGAGTACCCAACATTTGCTGATAATTTTTTTTTCCTAGCGTCCTCTCAGTTTTTCAAAACAAATGCCAAACTCCCCACCCTTGTCCTTAGGATACTACAGTTAGTACTAAAATTCTTAAAGCAAACAATATTGTATTGTTTCCCCATATATGTCTTTTAATCTAAATTAGTAGATATTTTCTATGTATTTAATATACCTGGAACCACACTCTGCTCCAGTGACATGCTTGAACAAAAGTTACACTTGTGAAGATGCTTTGATTAAATTAAATTTTTAAGATATTTAAAGATATCCTTTCATAGCCTGTATTTAGATAACTGCATACATAGAAGTGTGCTCTGGGGATAAGTAGTGTGCTAACAGAACATTACCTAATTTGTTGTATATTCCTAATGGTTTAGGGAAAAAAGGCAACATGCCCATGTATATAATGAAAGTGAAACAGAGGATCTGACAAATAGCTTAATTAGCAATATTGAGCTGTTTTCCTACTAACCATAATAGCAGTATATTAAAATAATTTGTCTTTCTCCATCTCAGAAGCAGAACACTAATATATTTGGAATAATTCCTACAAAGCTTGGTTGCAGACTACTATAATAATACAAAAAAACCTGCTATATTTGGATGACTCAGTATAGAAGAAGCCACAGCTTGTTTAGATCATAGTACTAGTTTGTTAATTTTTTCATGGATAGAGTTTTGAAGCCATTCATAGTATTCCTGCCAGAATCATAGAGGGGGTAGGAGTTCTGTGACTTCTAGGGAATAAGAGGATGTTTCAGAGATTTGGGAAATTATTACCTTAAAGGAACAAAATATAAAGGTTGACAAAAATCCGAGTCTTATTTACTGCTACAAAGGTTTACAGATGTAACTTTATATAAAAGTGGCAAAATGTCAGGAGCTATGGGTAGTGATGAACAGATACCAACAGAGAAAAGTTTCATGCTAGATATTTGAATTTTGCATCCCTACGTGCAGATATATTCAACATACAGGAAACATTCAGTTTAGAAATAATAAGAGAGTGAATACTGAACAAGTTCAAAACATATTTACTTTTTCTTTCCTAATTGATATTCAGTTTCACCATCCCCTTTTGGGAAGCTGTGGAAAAACCAACTACACCAATACCCCTTTCACATATCTGATGAGAGCAAATGTGAGTGAGAGTACATAAAGAACGAGTGTTAACAGCTAGTGTTAGCATTTTATGTTATCATTGATGTAGATCTTCATCTCAGAAATCTGCTTCAAGATGTGCGTTTGTATTTATGTAAAGCCCTTTTTTCCTTTTTTTAATTTTAGCAGCGTGGTTATTTGCTTACTAATCATGCTGTTTCTTTACCATACAGTGTGGTGATTTGATGTTTTCGTATTTGTGCAATTTTTCCATCATCGCTGATCATAGAAGTTGTATAGCTGTGTGACCAAATATTTTATTTACATCAAATATAGTATAAAGCATATATATATGAGAGAAATACTTGGGACAACTATATTTTAGTTTCCTGTGGGTTTTGCTGGGGTTTTTTGTTTGCTTGTTGGTTTTTTTTTTCTGGAATCTTAATTATACCAGTTTCCAGTGTAGTTTTTTGCCTTTTGTTTGGCACTGACATACTGATACTGCTACTATTGGGCTGTGCAATAAATCCATGAAAAACCCTATTTAATTGAATGTTCTTGCATTGGCTTTTGTTTGTAATTTTTTTGCTTGTATTTATAATTAGTACTTTCTAATTGCAATCAATTAGGGTGGGATGTTTGTACACCTGTTTTATTTTCAGTCAGTAGAGGCTGTTGTACAGATTAAGACAGTAATTCCCAGGAAAAGACACTCAAAACAGAATTGAAAAGCATCGCTAAGATTCAACAATTTCTTATCATGCAGTCTGGGGACTTTACAGAGAGATGCAAAGGACCAACAAATTTAACAGGCTGTGAGACAGAAGGAGGAAGAAAGAAGAGAAGGAAAGGAAAAGGCTTGCTCTGGTTTAGGAAGAGGCATGATGAAAGATACCCACAGATTTCAAATGAAAGTGGAAGAAAAACATACTGTGTGGAATGAATAGTGTAAAATATTACCTAGTTATTATTTTTAGAAGGAACTGAATATCAAATGCAAAATGAAACTGGAACTATTTGTACGACACAGTATTTGAGAACAGCAGCCTGAATCCTGTCTGTGATTACGTTTAATAATTCAAACCTGAGAAAAATTATTCAGTGGGAAACTAAATAAGAAATATATAGTCATTTAATGAGACCAGAAAGAATCATACATAGTTAGAGCTGGGTTTTAGATGTTGGTGGCAATATGGAGGGTTTTTCTTCACTGTGATTTTTGCTCTTCCTTCTGCTGGCAGGCACTATGAAACTGAAACAAGATAAAAGCAACCTTTCTTCATCCCATGCACCAAACAGCCTATCACAGAAACTGGGTCCTAGAGGGTAGTGATAAAATCATTGCAAGGTATTTCATACAGCCATAATGTTGCTATCAGGATGACTGATATCCTTTCCTCGATGAAATTGCACAGATGAGTATAGTCACAGATTAAAACTGCAAGTGTTACAGAGAGGCTGAAATCGTTCACAGGCTTCTCCAGGGTGATCCTGTGGTGGTCCCCAATGGTTTGCTTGAGTCGTAACAGTCTCGTTGTTCTGGAACAACAGTGTGGTTGGTTTTGTTTTGTTTGCTTTGGTTGGTTGGTTTTGTTTGGTTTCGGGTTTTTTTGTGGGTTTGTTTTGGTTTTGGTGGTTTTTTGGTTTGGTGGTTTTTTTTTTTTGTTTGTTTGAGGCTTTTTGGGTTTTTTTTTACTTTGATATCTGTTAGCTCTGAATGTTCATTGTTCTTTTTCTCTCTTTGGTCTTTGCTTCTTCACACGCTTCAAAACTGATCACCAGTCTTCTAGCATTCTAGGTCATGCGTGTGCAACAGAGAGCATGCAGTTTTCCAGAGGGATCTTTCCGTGCCATAATGACTATGACGTGTCATACTGAGATGACAGAGGTGTTACAGTTGGATTGTTTTCCTATATGAAGACTGCCTTGGGGGACTTCATTTATTTCAGACAGGGTTATATTTCTTGTGAGACAAGTAGAACTGCCTTTGATGATTTCTCAGTATTGATTAAAGATTGTTTTTTCAAGTGATTCTATTTCCTTCAGCCTCTGATCAGAAACTGATGTGCAAGCAGGCCAGAACAGGTTTTGTAAGCCTATCACTATATTCTGTTTTTCTGTCTCTTGAAAGGCTTACTTTTTTCTTTTGTTTTCATATTTTCATCCTGAAGGCCACTTCTCCTTAGTTTTACTCTTTTATATATTCTTTTTCTCTAGCAATAAGCTAGGCATGTGCTTCTTTGTGTTCATCTGGTCACAGAAAGCATCCTGATATACAGACATTCTTACTGTCATCTTTTTACTTTTGGATTCCTGATTTCATAAAGAATGGATTTACTTAGAACATTCAGAGTTTAAGAGTAAAGAGTCAAAATTCTCCAATATCCAGCCATTATATCTTTCTTCACATATGTCTTGAAACATGTTTTGAAAATAGAATTTTCTCATGACTGCACTAGAACTATTACAGTACCAAATATCGGAAAGCTGTTTTGTGTAACAAAGGGGCTTTTTACTAGACTATGGATTTTAAAATAAGGGACTGATTTTTTTCTATCTTTGCATATTTAAACCTGAAATTTATCCAGAATTTAAGTGGTTAATAATACAGACTGTAGATGGTAGGACTGTTTGAAATGCTTTCTGTATCAGTTTATAAAAATTGTAAATTTAAATTTCTCTGCTAAAATATTTAACATACATATTTCTCTCAATACAAATATATAATTATTATGTTTCTCATATCATCAGACAAAGTTCGCAGGGAGTAATATGAGGAAAGTCATCAAGTCTTTGTTTAAGTTTATAAAATGTGTACCCTTGTTTGCAAGATTTATGTGCACACACTGACCAACAGATTGCATCCTTACTTCACAGTAATTCACATTAATTCCAACTCTCTCTGAGTCGGAAGAAGTACAAATCCCTCAAGCACTTTGTCTCCCAGGAGGTGTACTGATTCCTGCAGCTGGTCAGCTCTGGCAGTCTGGAGAGGCAGAAGGCAGGCTGAGTCCCCAAGGAAGTCATTCTGTCTCTCAAGGAATTTGCAAGTGGACTCACAATGTAGAAAAAAGCATTACAGCCAAGTCTTGATTCAGTTATCGCAGGCTTCCTATGCAGCCTTGGGCGAGTCATTCAGTTTCTGTCTTCTTCAGTACGATCTGTAATACATAGAGTGTCTAAGCCTTTCTCATGTGTTTTTGGTTGTTACTGGTGTAGTTTGGCATGAGAGTCTGCTGTATATTATAGTAACTTTCCCTTTGGAAAGATGGATAGGTAGGCAGATAATCCACCCAAAAGTAACCTTCAAAATATTACTTCATAATCTTTCACTAATAAGATACTGATTACAGCAGAATACTGACTGGTCCACACTGACTTTTAATACGTTCTGATCTACCACTGCATGTCAAGAGTTGGTTTAAAGAAGGTCAAACAGAGTTCAGTATTACAAGGAAGATGACAGCTTTTGCCTAATCAGGCTAAAAGTTCTGATGAAATCCTTTGTTTAAAATGTCAGAATTGTAATTTGTAGAAATGTGATTTTGAAAGTTCGATAAGAAAAAAGCTTACTGATAATTTGTCACATATGAATAATGTCACAGTAATCAGTGTGATTATTTTTTATTATAAAATTTATTCGTTCATGATAGGTAAGCTGTCTTGGCATCCGACTTCTCTACTTCCAGCCTTTCTTAGGTCCTCACCCTTACAGTGTCTGTGTGTCTCTACCTGTCATCCCTGGCCATGGCATAAGGTTTGTTAGTTGGAGCTTTGGTTCAGTGAAGGTACAGCAGTTCCTCATTTGAGAACTTTGCCTTTACACCTCAGGAAGCACATCAGGTAGAAAGAAATTTTCAGTTTTTAGTATCTGTCGTTCCATTTGCTAACTGCAGTGTTATGGTTTCCACCCTCAGTCACTGACATGAAGTGAGATGAAAAATTTGTCACTTCAGTTCCTGATTTCTAAATATTTACGTTAGATACCAGTTCTCTTGCACACAAGGGTGCTAACAGAATGAAAAAATCTAGCCAAAATCAATAAAGATATCTAAAATATAGTGACCTGCAAGTCTGCAGGTTTTCTCTCTTGGCACTCACTCATTTCTTTTACCTCAGAATCCTCTGTTGATACTGGATTGCTACTTATTCTCTTCCTCCAAAGGGTGAAGGTAGTTTTGTTTTTTCCATCCTACATGCTGCCAGCTGTCTGAGCTTTTACTCTATAAATGAGTGTAGTGGATTTGGCTGGGATGGAGTTAATTTTCTCCAGCTCAGATGGTTCTGGTTTAGATTTGCAGCTAAAACAGTGTTGGTTATGTGGTTGTTTCAGCTCTTGCGGAACAGTGTGCAGGATGTCAAGGCCATCTCTGTTTCTCACCCTGTCCCTTGGTGAACAACTGGTGCGTGCACAGGAGTTTGCAAGGGAACGCAACCAAGCAGATGACCTGAACTAACCAAAGAGATATTCCACACCATAAAATGTCATGTTTAGCGATAACATGCAGCATAGTGGAGTTTAGTGTCGTTAGCCATCATTTGCTCAGACACTGGCTGGGTATCAGTCTGGCTGTGGGAGGTGGTGAGTGATTATCTTTGTATCACTTGTTTTATTTCTCTCTTCTTCTTCTACCAATCCTTCATTTATTAAACAATGGTTATCTTTATCCCCAAGTCTTCTTGCTTTTATACTTCCATTCCTCTTCCCACATCCTAATGGGCCTGAGGGAAGTGAGCGAGCAGCTGAGTTTCAAGCTTAGCTGCCTTCTGGTGGTAAACCCACTTTAATGGGAAATCCAGATTCTGTTTCTTCATCTGCTTAAGGCTGTCAAAACTTATACTTCTTACTTCCCAGGAACTTGATTTTATCTCTGTGGCCATTGGAAATAGAGACACATGCAGCTCCTGCTGAAGTTTTGACACTGCCCAGTGTTCCAATTTCAGTGAGCAATAAAGAATGCAAGAAAAAAGAAACTCAACTCTAGTGTATATTTTATAACATTGACATGAGGAAACTGAGGTTTCCAATCCCTGCTCATAGGACTTATTAATTTTATATTAAACCTTCAGTGGGTAAAACAAAAAATCTTTGAGATAGGAACTAGAACCTAAACCTGGATGCCCTATGTGCTTCCCAGCAAACCCTTAGGTCCTATATGTATCTTTAGTCCTTAGCTCAGTATCCATTGTAGACTGTAGACTGATGCAGCTGCTTGTGTTTACTGCAGTCTTTTACAAAATGTAGGTTTGACCAACATGGCAATTAGTAGAAATGATAAGTGGTGGCAACCCAATCCCTAGTGAGGCATGTTCTTAGAATAACTATTAAATCAGACCTGTCAAGGGACTTAGGAGGAAGAATACTTAATTTCTGTTTCCTAATTAGATTTCGCTTTTCAGTTCAGGCCAGTCTTGTGCCTAACAAGAATGTAAGCTCTAAATATATAAACAATGTGTGTGTACAGGTGTGCATGTATACAAGGCAGTAGAGTATAGCAAAATGGAGAGAGCAGTATCTTAAAGAACATGAACTGTGGGGGTTATTCATTTTCCAGATGGCCTAAGTAAACTATTGAGCTGCTATGCATCGGAAAATGTAAAAAAACCTGAACAAGCAAACAACAGGTATTTATAGAATACCATCACTTTCTCCAGTGTGTTATTTTTTTGCATATCCTGAGTTGCCACCTGAGGTCCATCCCTGTGACTTTAGCTGGGGAATAGCTGGGGAAATCATCATTCGGGGAAATCATCATTCAGGGAAACCGCAGGTTGCAAATACTTTGTTTCAACCTGTTGCAGTGCTGAGCCTTGTCCGAACATAACCACTTTCTATGCTTAATACAAGAGTAAAACAAGACTCAGGAAAAGACTGTAGAGATTTATAAAGTTGTGGGGAGGACCTACCTCAGTAATCCTCAAGGTAAATTCCACTTTTTCCACACCATAAAAGTGGTTCTAGTGGTGACTACTGTAACTCCTGTGAAATAGTCACAGGGTACGCTTGGTCATTTACTGCATAGTGGGCAGGGTCAGACAAAACTGCTAGGGAGACCCTCCTACTGAGTCATGAGGTTCAGAAAAGACCCCCTTGTGTTCTCAGCTTCTTCTCAGAGGAGAGTTTCAATGCGGCTGGATCCAGACTTAGTCCCAGGCTTAGTCACTTGTATATGTCTAAAGGATTATATAAGTACAATCTGTCCTTTATGCCACTTAGCTAAGATTTCAAAGTTTCAGGGCACTTACTCCCAGTTCACTTACTGAGTATCTGACATGATAAGGCTTCTCTCAGCCTCAAGGAGTAACCTTGAGAGGTGTTTGTGCTGAAGAGGAGATCCTGGCGTGCAGCCACTGCCGGCCAGGAAAGCTCATCAGGCCCCGGGCTGCCCACTATTTATGGACTATGATGATTGACTTACAGGCTTATTTGCATACTGACTACAGATGTTAGTTTCTTCCAAACGTGGCTGGAATTGGGCATTAACCAGCACTGTGGTTAAGTGGGCACATTACTCAAGTTAGCCCTTGGCTGTTTATTGTCTTGTAACCCAAATACCCCCACTTTGAGCTGGATGCAGCCATTAAATCAGACACATCCATTATGACCACACTTCTAGTTACCACTTGAGCAGGGTTATGGAACATAAAGGTCAGGTTGAGGAGAGTGAGGAGACAACACTGACACAATTTAGTATACAGGTATTTCCTAATCCTCAACTTATTCTTTTGAGAAGGGCTTATGAAGGTTCTGCTTCAACACGTGATGGTGTATTATTTCTACCACGTTCCAGGGAATGCAGTTCCAGGATGGGGATACCTCTCATGATCCAAAGTCATACAATTTGGCAGCATTGAATTAAGTTCATGCTCTCATGACTGCCGTAGTAACAAGAGTCCCAAAAAGGTGGAAACACTTGCTATGTATCTTAGTGATAGTAATTCAAATGACATTTTTCCTCTTTAAATTAATTCAGTTTTTATGCATTGTGTAGAATAAAAAAGAACACACCACAGAGGTAATTAACGTTCTGAATCCAGATGATATTGGCTTCCACCCTCTCCTGTTGCAATTTCATAATTAATTGCTAAATATTTGGAAAAATATTTTAATGATGCATTCTGAGCACTTGCATAGTTTACACTATTTCCTAAATTTATTTTTTCTAAATGAGAGCTTTAAATGAAAAAAAATTGTTTGTTGATTCCATGACTGGAGTGCTGCAATGAATGAATGGACACTCCACTAGGAAGGCAAAACCAGGAAGGAATGTGAGGAGTGGGAGTTGTTGTTAATGTGAGAAAGCAGCTGGGGATGGATGACGGGCCACACGAGAGCTTATGGGTTAGGATAGTGGGCGACTGATACGGACAGCATTATCTCCTCTGGGCTCAACAGTGGTCTACCCTGATAAGCAGGAGGTCAGACAAAATGTGGCAGGAGATCTGCATGGATGAACAAAGAGCTCTTGAACAAACTCTATATGCAAAAAGAAAAGATGCCAGAGGTGGGAATGAGGTCAGGTGACCCAGGATGACTGTAGAGGTGCCATCTAAGCATTCAGGACTGGGCTTAGCAAAGCCAAAACCCACTTGGAGTTGACTCTGGAAAGTGTTAGAAACAACAAGACAAGTTTATAGATGTACAATGGCGGGAAGACTAAGGGAAAAAGGTGGACGTGCTGGTGCATGAGGAAGGGAACTTATTGACAGGGGACATGGAAAGGACTGAGATATCAGATGCCTTTCTCACCTAGCTAGATAGAGCTGATGGGAGGAAAACTCACTTTCATTTTTTAATATGCTTCATTTTTGTGTTTTTTTCATTAAATTCCTTTTCCTTCTCTTTTATGTTTCTGTTAGATTTTAAATTGTCTATTAGAGTTGACATTATGCTTTGTTGTGTCAGACTGGGTCAATAAACTCTGTTGTTCTTGTTGCAGGTGTTTTTGTTTAGTAACCCTACAGAGAAAGCAAGTGTAAACAGCCTTGCCTGTGGTTTCTTTCTGGTTTATCTAGAAATCTGAGCAATTTGTTAAACATGGGATATTATTTAATCAGCAGGGCAAATACTGTGTGGGCGTTACATTTTTCTTGAACTGCACATAATTGATATAGAAAAAGCAAAGTGAAACAACATTGGCACTGCTGGATGAAACATTATTGGTTAGTGAATGGATGTGCTTCTTTTAAAGAGCAAAAAGGATTGAGCTAACTCAGTTATGTGAAAACCCTATTATGTGACAAGGTTTTAATCTATCATTAATACACAAGATTAGCATTATTAACATATTTTTCATTATCACTGATAATGAATTTTTCGTACATATTTTCCGTATTATTTTTTGATGAGAGCACTTTGCTGGTAGCAAATATGTGCATAAGTATTCATTGTTAATTCTTATTGCCTCCTCATCAGCTGTATTTCTTTTTCATCTTCTGGTACAAAGGAAAAACATAAATAATTTTTCTTCTTCCAATTCTAGCATGGCAAGTACTGTATTTCATCTTAATGTGCTAGCATTTGGGAAAAAATGAAAAAACCCACACCCCAGATGTTGTGGGTGGAAGATGGCTTTTCTTCTGGTTGAAATGAATTGATTGATTAAGGGCTTATCCAGTAATTTAGACAGTATAGCTTCTCTTGCTGAAACCATAGCATCAGCTCAGCACATTTTGTTTTATTTTTCTTTTAAGAAAGAAAGAATTTTTATTAGATGAGTTTTTAAATTGGGAAGAAATGGAAGAACTTTCTGGGCCATGATTTTTACTGAGTCTGATTGCCAGCGCCTGGCTCAACTTCTGCTTTTGTCGACTTACGGAATTCTGTTACTGCGACCTACGAAATTTTGAATCTAAACAACTATGGGTTTTGAAATTAAATGGAGCAGATACTCACTTCAGAAGTCTGGTTCTTCCTGGAAATAATACAGGGACAGGCATACTTCCATTACTGTGGAATTTCCCTTTGGAGACCTCGAGAAAATGGAGAAACACAGAAATTAAAAGTGAGAAATATAATTTATTAGGAATAACTTTAGCTGATGTAAAACTGCATAATTTACACTCAGTTTACAGTAGTTTAGAAAAACGTGAGGAGGAAGAATGTACCTGATTCTCATGGCAGAGAATTTTTTTCCAGTAACTTAAAAAAATACATGAAAGAAATAGGGTTAGCTAATCAGTGTATGTATGTAATTAATGAATTTGTTTTAAATGTGGATTGTATTTCCACTATTCAAATATTTTCTCTGTTCGACTTTCATTTTCAAACCCTAAACTCTGGTGCCAAAGCACATGCAGACACTTTATTTTCTTGAGCTATAGTTAAATAAAAATACAGCCTTAGGGAAAAAAAAGCTTCTTAATGTGTAATGATGAAGAATTTGAGTGGAATTGATGTTGCTGGGCTTTCTTCCTGATGGACAGATTAGACAAGACATTGAAGTTGTCTCTATTGCTTTTGTGAATATTTAAAAAAAGGTTTTCATTTCGCACACTTTTCAGGTTGTAAAACATAGCTTAGTTTACCTCATTTTAATAACATTAATTGAGAATTGTTTTCATTTTAAAGCTAATAAACTTTCAAGTAAAATTCTTTTGAAAAATCACTGTCTTGTAGAAGAGAACTTTGGATTTCCCTCTGTTATATGCTGGTGTGTAGCAGTCTCAATCAGTCCTCTGCGAGCTGATGTCAAGCCATGAACATGCTGAAAGTGATCCTTCACTAACAGAGACCTACATAAGATGTGCAGTCACAAGCCTTGAGAGCTTGTGCATTATAGCCTTAAAAACTGTAGGCTTAGATTGTAAATTTAATATTAAGAATTGTAAATATAAACATTTTTAATTTGCAAATCTTAACATATTATTTAAAATAAATTTATCAAGTGTTTCAATTGTACTTAATAAAATTAGAAAATGTAAAGAAACACAATTTATAACTAAAAAAGAAATTATTAAGATTGCAAAACATTAACATTCTATAAATTTGAGATGAGAAACCTAAAGATTAATGGTTGGAGTTTGTTGCATTGGTGATTTTCTCATTAAGGCTTTGCAGAAGAACCATCACTGCGGACTAAATAATACTGAACAAATTAGTTTTACAATTAGTTGGACAAAGGTATTTTAAGTGAAGAGTTTCTATGAATTGACTATAGAGACTGAACAGGTTTTTAGTGTGATCATCAAGAGATCCTGAATTTTACAGTGTAGCTATGGTAAAATAATTTATAGTATTCTGTGATCAGGTGGTGTCCTCATAACTGCTTCATTGACAGCTTCATGTATTTAGCTTTTCAGTTTACAATATAAATGTCATTTGGAGTGCCAAAAAATACTGGCAAATCCCTGAAAAGGTCAGGTTGTTTCTGTAACTCAAATACCCCTCTAAAGCTAATGGCTTCTCAAGGTTTTGTGTGAATGCTTTAAAACCAACAGCATTCTATCAGGCTTCTGCAATTTTTTTGTTTAATATAAGCCTCTCACATATATATAGGTGTTTCTGTATTGCTGTCGCTTTATGAATGTTGCAGTTTTTTATTACACTGTTTCACTATGTTAAAAAAAATAGCACCATTAAAAGATGGGAAGACAGAAAAAAAGAGGCTGAGCTAACAAACGAGAAACTGAATGTCCCTTGAACAGACAACACCCTCTGTGCTGCTGCAGAAATTGTTTCTGAAATATAGAGATTAATCCTCGCCTCCTGGCTTCCTGTTAGTCCTTCCACCATTTTGTTGGTATGTGCTCCATGCTGGAGTTGGAAATAGCATTTTGAGACTTCATCTTTAAATCCTCTAGTTGCCTTAGTCTTGAATTGTCTACATTTCTTTTATTTTTTTTTTGTTCTTTACATCAGAAGAGAATAAATAGACATCCAGACACATTAAATATGTGTTAAATTATATAAATAAATAGATATTCAAAGACAATAGGTAGTAACATAGTGTAAAACCAGCAGAAACGTAATCTTCCATGCTTTTCTTGCCCATCTCAACTGCATTTCTAAAAGAATATATGGACACAGCTTTTAGTTAGCTTATAATTACTTTGGAAGTAAATTTAAATTAGAAAATAAAACATCGTCCTTAACACATTTCAAAAATTAGCCATTAGTTGCAATTTATGTTTTTTTAAAAGATATCTTTTATAAGTTATTAATAACTAAGTAATCTCTTCACTTTGTAGCTTTTATTTAATCAGTGATTACATAGTTACCGAGGCTGCATCAATGCAGGAAATAAGTAGCTAATCAAAAGGATATTTGTTTCCACATTTTGTTCATTACGAATTTTATATCAGGGACTTAGCGGACCAGAAAAGACAGATGAAGTACCTGCAAGCTTTCCCTTGATGTGTCAACAAAGCTTTATCTACCCTGGGGAGGAGAAAAATCACTCAAACCTTGAGCTAATTCATTCATCGTACTATTTTCAGTAAGAAATATCAATTATATGGCATCCTTCATGTTCTCAAGTCTAACATTTCAGTTATAAAATTTACAAAAACAGGATACCTATTCGGTTAAACAGGTTTAAATCCAGTGTGATTTTGTTCAGTGTGACTTTGTGTGATTTTTGTAATGTCTACCAGAATTTTTACAAATTATTTGAATAGTGAGTACTGTTCCCTGTGTTAGGTGAAATGGAGGTTTGTCTTCCTACATCTGCTGAGCTGAAATTATGGGTATTAAATGCACATTGTTGGTGGTTTATTGGAATTTTGTTTCAATGCTAGTTTCTTACCTCTTGCACATGGCTATGGCACTTTGCCACGTTGCTAAACTTGTATTAAAAATAACATTGCTGAGGCTATTTTTTTTGTTGTTGTTGGAGCTAAATGAAGAGTTATTTTCAGACTCTCTCTGTTTGGTATGAGTAGCATTTAATGAGGTTAGTGCTTACTTTTGCCTAGTTGCTTATGTGGCCCTATCTAAAACCATTACTTACACTCACAGAGATTTATATCGGGGTGCTCTGGTCTTTACAGTTGCAGAGGGTGAATCTGCACATGGGTACGTGCTTCTGCCACGGGTGTCAGTAGGTGTGAAGTCCTGCAGTAGCCTTTCCCTTTCCCTGTCCTGTCTTTTTTCTTTTTTCATCTTTGCAGAAGTCATGACCCAAGTGTGGCCTCTTGTACTGGTCACAGGCATACCAGAGATGAATTATGGCTGAGAATTGGTGTCAAAAATAGATTTTTATTGGGAAAAGAACTTTTGATAAATTAATTCCAAAATTTGACAATTTTTTTTGCTAGGAATGATACAATATTTTTTCTTCAAAATTGTGTTTCTTAAAAAAATGGAACATCATAATACTATATATTTTACACATTAGTATGTGAAGCTGCTACTAACTAATATGATACCACTCTATTAATTGCACGATGAAATTATTATTTTCCTTATTAAAAGCAATATATATTTAATATTAGTTGAAAAACTGTGGTAACAGCCTATAATCTATTTGGAGAAAGTGCATTTCCTAAAAATCAATGTTTTGTAATTTTTATATGACATCCAATAGCGGTTTTCCTGAACTGAATTTATTACAAGATAGTTCTGAAACCCAAAGAGTCATTTTTACCTATTTAATTCAGAAAATAAAGCAATGTATGGCTTGTAAATAAGTAGTAATCATTTTAGATACACATAAGACGTGAAAAATTATCTCATAGAATAACTCAGGCAGGAATCAACTTTGAAGGCCTCCAGTCAAACCTTCTGCTCAAAGCAGGAATAACTGGAGGGTCAGACAAGGTTTCTGAGGGCCCAGGTGCATCATGAGAATTCCCCAGGATGAATCACACAATGTCTCTGGTCAACCAGTTTCAACATGAAGCCTGTTTGGTTTCTTGCTTTAAGGCAAAGACTTATTTGGGGTTTTTTTTAATGCTGCTAATAGCGTAACAAAATAAATTTAAGAAAAACATCTACTTATAGTATAGTAACACATTGACATAGGTATGTGAATCATTAGAAAGTTAACTGGAATGTGACTTTCTTATGACCTAGAGGCTCTTTTGATGTGCACATAAAATTTTTTTGGGTTGTTTGCCTTTTTGAAATTTTTGTCCCTTTTCAACCAGGAGCTAATTAATTCATCCCCAAAATTTTATCACTCAACTCATTCTTTAAAACATTTTTCTCTATATATTGACTTAGACCAGAACTTTCACTGACTGTCAAAATGAGATCAGTCCCTTATTTCTGCTTCATCATTATTGAACCCAGTGAATTTGAGCCTCAATAAAAAAAGAAATACCAAAAGAGTCAAGAAGTTTTAAAGCAGGTGGATTTTTTTTGTCTGAAAATGAAGAAACAGTCATGAAATTGCCCATATTTTTAGAACTATTGACAAAATTATAGTTATGATTTTCTTTTGTTTTAATATATTTTAAGTATATTAATTTTTTACTATAGATTCCTTTATTACATGTATTTAAAATCAAATTAAATGACAACATGGGAAAACACTGATGCATTAGAGTGTTACTTACTTTCTAATGAATAAATAGGATAATGGATTTTTGTCTGTGCCTCTTGTATACTTTGTTTCATTTTCCTCATGTACAATACTCAGGTAAAAAGTTTCTAATAAAACATAATCAAGTATATTGAAATATGCTTAAACTAACAAACATTTTAATATTTAAGCAAGATATTTTAAAATCTTCTTTTTCAAAGCAATTGCAATTAAATGAAACATTTTAGGGGTGCGAATACATAACATCAAATGAGTGATTAGTTTTGTTATTTTTTCTGTCATGCCTTTGAGATATTTTTGTAAAAGCTTAGTAAAAGAAAGACTTGTTTTAAAAATATAATTGAATTGCAAGGTCTTCAGCAGAAAGTCCTTAAAAGCTTGTAGAACTCTTAATACTCTGGTTCTCTTATGTATTTTTTGTATCATTAAAAAATCACTTTGACATGTGATTTCTTATTCACAAGATTGCAAATGTGAATTGTGTTGTTTTAAAATAATTTAAGCATGCGTGACATTTTAATAGTCTAAAATTGACAATTTTAGTCCAGCTGACAGAAACTACACAGTTTTACAGAACTTCTTATCCAGCTTTTGTTAATATTAGCAAGTATAAATGTGTTGCCAACTGCTGTAGATGAGAGAGCTTCCCCTAGCCAGGGATGATAAAATCTATCTGTGAATTATATTATGGCATGAAAACTTAATTGTTCCAATTTTATTTAATTTTGTAAATTTATTAGTACAAGAGATGTCAACTGATTTTTTTTTACTTGCATTTTGAGTAATCTTTAAAACAGAACCTATAAAAGGCCACATTTATGGTTTCAGGGTTTTCTCATACTAGATATTTTGTATATGCCAGACTGCTCTAGTGGAAAACACTGAACTAAAGTAAATGTCATATCCTGGCGTGTCTTAGTATTACTTTGCATAGGAATTACACAAATCAGTAGGAAAGCAAAAATAATTTTAAAAATTCTTGATAATAATGTATTATCATAATAATATTAAAATAAATAAATGGACACAGAGGTGACTCAAATTAAAAATTTAGTTTTCATGAACTCCCACATTCTTCTTTGTTTTTAGTAAGTTTCCATTGCCATTTTTTTTGATTCTTCCTGTTGATTACAAAGAGTAAGTCAAGGGCCTGCAGATTCTCTTTCCTTCTTTTCAGTTACTCTTGCTGAACTTTGATTCTCCTGAGAGCAATGAGATTTTCTCATGTAGTTCCTGGATACTTCTAAAAATATTTGAGAGCTTTTTAGTAATTCTTGTTGAAAAAAGACATTTTTTTCAGGTTTTTTTGTAGATGGGGAAGGAAAAATTGATGTAGAAGGAACATAACCTTCTTTCTTTTTATCCCTCCTTGCTTTTCCTTATTGTTTATTTTCTAGTGTATTTGAATCAATACAAAGAGAGATGAGATGGAGGCTTTTTTTAAAACTTATTTTTCATTACTTTGTTTATTCCCAGATAATAAATTTTCATTGCATAAACTGCCCATTTGAGAAGGTGAAGGGAGTAAACTAGTAAAATGGCATAGATTTGATGAAGACTTGTCTAGTATCCAGAAATCAACTCTGTGACTTTGGAAGAGCTGCTCTCAGCCCAAAGGGGAGCAGTGCCTGCACATTGACACTCTAAAGGTACAGAAGGTTGGAGGCCACTGTCTCAGGCTCTGTTTAAGGTCCATAGCTTAACTTACCATTTGATTTGTAGTTGAGGTTGAGCAAAGAATTTTTTAACTCCAGTCTCTGTTTCACCATGATTCTGTGAGCATATTTCTGTTTGATTAAACATATAAATTAAAGTTGAGTCTAGAAGTGTCCAGGTGTCAAGAACTAAAAGGACATTATTAATCCCGTTTCTCAGTGAAATTAGCTTGGGGTGTTCTTTTCTAACGATAAATAAATTTAGATTAAAACCAAAACAAATACTGTTTTTTTAATATATAACAGCAAACAGATTGTTTTTTTGTTCTTTTAAGACATGGAGAAGAATTAAAATGATTCAGTTTAGACTTAAAGATTAAAATCCATTGAGGTGATGGGAAAGAGTGATCTTGCTGTTCTTTCAGTATCTGTAATAATCTGCTAAATGTATGTTCTAGTCCAAAGTATCACATTTCATCGATTTCACTTTTTGTGTATTTCAGTGTGTACTCTCTTTGGTTTCTTGGTAATTCAGTGTGTACATTTGAAATAACAGTGTTGCTTAGATATGCAGTGTAATTATGAACCTTTTATGTTTGTGTTACTGACTGCCAGGGTTAAAAGTTTTCATAGGTGCCAGAATTCAATCAATCAGTTATTTCTGCATTTCCAGCCTAAGACTTTGTGAAAGGCTACAAGAAAAATACTGTAAAAGCAAATGATCAAGGCCTTTTTAGACCTTGATACTATAATAGGTGGAAGTCTTGGTCTTGTACTGATCACTTTGTAAGAGGAACCATTTAATAATGAAACAGAACTAAAACCTCATGGAAAACTCTCTGTGTGAAATCTATTGGTGTTGACATTGCATGATAAAGTACTCTAGGTCAGGAATTTACTTGCTCCACAGAAAACAGGAAAACTAGTATCTTCCTCACAACACCCCCTAATTTTTGTGTGGTTAGTCATGTTTCATCAATTATTTAATTCAGCCTACACTGTTTGTAACAAAATAGAAAAGCAACAAGATGTTTCTTGATTCTCTTGAATTCTCTTAAAGCTGTGACCTTTTATCAGTGATTATAATTCTATTTGAAAGAAGAAATTATCAAGGGAAACACATCTTAGTCCCACAATACTGCAGCAGCTATGTAAAAATTAATATTGACAAAGACAACTATCACCTGTGTTCAGTAGAAATTTAATTTCCTAGTTTCTAAGAAAATTACTTAAACATATGCAAGCTTATCAATTACTTTTATGTCCTTGGGTCTACAGTATTGTTCTCCAAAACACTTTTGCTAAAAGACAACCCACATGTTTTGAATAGCTAGCTGTGTGAAAGAAATGCTTTTTTTGCCTGACTTTATTTATTTATTTATATTTATTTATTTTTATCACAAGACATTAATGGGTGTGAAAGGGAAATGATAGCATCATATGATGTTCTGCTTTCATTCTTTATTTGAATTTTATTTGAAAAAACTTCAGAGAATAACCTTATAAAGTAGGTGGTGTTTTTAGGATTTTTCAATAATCAGATATTTAGCAGACGTAGATATACAATTTAATTATTGCCATTTGCTGTGTATATTGAAGGAGACATGAAAGCTGAAACTGTTCTCCTTAAAAAAAATTACATGTACTTTGAAGAATACAAGTGTTGGAAAATTACATTTCAAAAGCAAATGAAATATATTTTTGTATGTGTCCCAAGTCTTAAATTTAGTAAATTGAAAATATTAACGTTTCCAATTAAAATTTTAATTTCAATATCACTTTTTAATGGGAAACAATACATTGCCATTATGTTGATTTTAATGGACAATTTTGCTTTATAAAAAACCTTTAGGGATGAAAAATAGATTTTTAAAAAAGAATAGTTTCCTGGTACGAATTTTATTTCTGATGCATAGAAATGAGTATTTTAAAAAATAAATACATTTTCTGAACTGTTTCTTATTAGCAGTGTTCTTGGGCAGTTCCCACCACGGAATTTTAATGGAATTCTAAGGATTCATAGAGTATCCTGGGTTGGAAGGAATCTGCAAGGATCCCTGAAGTTAAACTTTAAAATGTAAGAAAAATAGATATTGACCACTTTTAGAATCTTTTAATTTAGATGTTGCAGACCATTTCCAGATGAGAGTGTGTTTTTATAATACAGTCTTAGAAGTCATGTGCTGAGCAGAGATCTGCACTTTTGTTTGTTTGTTTTGGATGGTAGTTTAGCTGACCTCAGTAGCTATGGTAGTTGTCACATTTCTCTCAGCATGGAGAAGACGGGGTGTTAGGAGAGAAGGTCTTATATGCTTATTCTTTATTGCCTTAGGAATTTGCTGAAAAGTTATTTGCAAGTATATTGTGTTCCAAGGTCTATGTATACAGTGCTGACTCTACCCTGGCAAGTACTTCTATAGAATGAGTTCTGTACATAAGAAGTAGCAATGCTTGAATAGTGTGCAGTGATTTTTTTCCTCCAAATATGTCAGATGACTTTCATAACCTTGCTGAATACACACACTTCATTTATCAACAAAGAAACTTCTAAGTTTTGTATAAATGTATTTACAAAATGACACATTTATTTATTTGCTTATAAGTGTAAATCAAATGTAAACATACAATATATATTGTAACAAGCCCCATTTCCTCGTGTGATTTATTCATTCATACCTAATGCGTGATTTCCTGGTTCATGATTTGGGAATTATTAACAAGGTACAACAGGGGAAGTATCGGATAATTTTCAATTCATGTAGCAGAGAATATATGATTAAATATTCTCTAAATACTGTAACACAATGACTTAAAGAGTATTGAGTTGCTACTGAGCTAAAGCATTTGACTCTACGTAACTGTGAACTGCTTGTAAAGGGTTTCACACCACAAAGAGCCTTGAAGTTAGCTGGATACTGTACTCAACCCTTTCTTTTCCAAATTAGCATATTAAATTACGCTGAAGGCTAAGAATCTCTTCATTTCTTTGGAATACAAAGTAGTGAAATAGAATAAGATCAGACTGTAAACAGGGAAAACATGGAACTTTTGGATGATGAAGATGAAGTCTTGAGGAAAAATCTTTGTTCTTAATGAGGTGTTTTTCTTTACTATACCTTTCAGTCCAGCATCTCTTCAGTGACTTCTTGGATAGAAAAAAAAAATCTTGAAAATTACTTCTTGAAAAAGAAAATCTTTCCTTTCTATCACCTTCAAAGTCTGGCCATGGGTCTTCATCCTGTGACAGGCAGGCATACTGCTTTTCCTAAGATAGCTGTAGCTCTGTGCAGGGTGCCTGTATTATCTGGGATTCTCAGCACTGGCCAGCCTGAGCACCCTCGGTCTTTGAGCAGCCTTGTGCTGTGACTGCACATTCATACATTACAAATGTGTAGCCTTCTGCTGTACTTTGATTACCCAGCAAGGTGTTTTTAGAACATCCTATATACAATATTCGTGCTGCAATTTAGGAACAAATTTTTCACTTGTAATGTTTGTCATACAACTTTTTTCTTCTCATTCCTGCCTGCTTTTATAACTCCAGAGAAGAAAACAAGTTCGTAAAAGGCTAAACAGAATGAACCTATAACCGTCATGCATTTTGTCAACTTATTCCTCATCTCCTTGAGCTGATTCTGTGACATTTGACAAATTCTATTGCCATAATAGAAAGTCGGTCTGTCTTTATTTCATTAGTGTGCATTGAGGATTTGAGTACAAAAAACATGGTTGCAAAACAAAAAGTCAAATTCATTTCAAGCTCTATTAAGCACATTGATCCTCTTTCCACCTTCATATTTGATGGAATGAAAAAACTGAAAGAGATGTCAGTTTAAAGTTTGATGGAATTACACAAATTGCTCAAACACCAACTTCAGCAAGTATGTCAAAATAATGATAAAAAATGTCACTAAGTATTGCTTTTCATTATATTGACCTCAGTGTTTCTCAGATTTGGCAGAGTGAGCCAGGCCTGGACTTAAAGGCCAAGAATTCTATAACCTGAGAGTTTTTAGTGTTAGAAGGCATTGCTTAGAGAGAGATCTCTGAAATGGGAATTATGTGATTATTGCTTGCATCCATACCAGCACTTCTGATCACATAGATTCATACTATTTTAAAGGATATTCTGTATGATTTCTCTGGAAATACATTAATCACACTTTTAGGTTATCCCATTTGGAGAGTAGTGAATTCAGCAAGTGTGTTTAAGGACTGGCTATATATGAAGTAGATGAGTACCTGCAATATGGGAGGATATTTAAAATTATACAAGTCAGAACACTTTTGCAGTTTCAAGTCCCAGAGGATGTGAGAGGATTCTTGCTTTTGCCTCCATGTATTATGCAGTGTTTGGAGACTGGTGTCTAGCTGTTACAGAGACACTTTGGTTCTTCACAGAAAACACAGTTCAAGTAACAAAACTCCAGATTAATTTAGGAGCCAAAGACATAGCTTGAATCCATCACTGTGGGACATGCTGTCGTCAGAGCGATTAATCCAATTTTGCCAACCCTCAAGGCACAAATAAAAGAACACTTGTTAAAAAGTAGATCTCTGCTTATAAAGAAAGATCTGATCTTGTTACTTAGCTTAGAGTCTGAAATGTAAGCCTTGCAGCAAAGCTGAAACCTGTTTAAGAACATTTTCACTGAAGAGTTTTCATTGCCATAACTAGATTTGTTTCAAAATTAAATTATTCTTCAGGCATGGTTGTAAGAGACTCCATGAAAGCAGCCGCACTGGAACTTAAAATCAGTGATTCCTATTAAACGAGCGTTAAACGAGGATGCTATTTCTCTTTGTCTTAATGTTTTGCCATGCTATTTGAAATCAATTAAGGCAGCTATCTTGCAATTTAAAGTATGCTAATTAAAATACCATCCCCTATTTGCATCCATTTCTTTCCCAGATGTGTCAGTTGCCATAGAAAACTTTTTCCCCAGGAGAGCTAGAAGTGAAATGATAAGGGAGAAGCCATATTGATAGAGAATTTATTTGGGCAAGTGAAATCATTCATTACTGTAAGATCTGTGTGTTCACTTACATTTTTTACACAAGAGTTTTCAGGGGAATGTTTCTAAGGACTTTTCTCAGTGGAATAAGCTGGGTATGCTTTTTTACTGAAAAAGCTTATGTTGATATCATTGAATCACTAGGAGAGATTTGGTTTCAACATGTCAATGCATGTTTTCAGAAACAAAACACTCTGTTGATAGAGTTAGTGAACAATACAGTAATGGTAGGTTGGATTCTCTAAAACAGTTCTGGGACTAATCATGTGTGTGTAAGCAACTGTGCAACCAAAGTGACGACACAGTTACACTGTATTTTAGAAGACACATTACATTTGGGATAAATTGGAGAAAAAACCCAACAACTTGGGAGGGAGAGGTGGGAAGAAAATATGCAAATTGCTATTTATTTTTTATTTCTTTTACATTTGAAATATTTGTTCAGATTTTGATTCTAACTTGAGGAGGGGGGAGTGGAATTTTACTTAAGTTGGGCTAAACACAAAGCATAATCTGAGGATCTCTATTGTCCCAGTGGGGGACCCAGACTGTTTCATTTTTCAGTAAACTGATGGTATAAATTTTTCCATGTAAGCTCTATTAAGGGGAACGATCTATTAAAAATTTTCTATATACATTAAAACTGCAATTAATTATGTTGAAGTTATCTATGAAAGTAAGTGTCCAGAATAATCCTGCTGAGAAAATAGACTGAATATGCTCATATTATGATCTGCCCCCTAGACAGGGTAACTGAGGTTCTTGTTAACAGATCCCTTGAGGCAGTGTAATGAATGGATGATGTAGGTTTAAATCAGCTCCTGTCTGTTGCCCAGGCCTCTGGCAGCAGATAGTCACGATATTGAGGTGGCCAACACCCCAAAATCCACTACCATTCGCAAGTTCTTTAATAATGACTGATTCGGTCTATTAGAAAATGAATTATTTATTAATAGACACAAAACTAACAGGCATAAGACTTAAAACAGACTACTACTACACAGGGAAAAGATAAAAAAAAGGCATGCTAGTATTACGCATAGAGTTAAAGGTATCATGAAATTTATAGCTAGCTAAGAAACAGTATAACTTAGGATTCAATGTTTCTTACCATCCAATTCTTTGATGGAGTACACATCGAAAATCCTCTCTTTCAATTCCTGGGGAAAGGGACCTGGAGTTGCATCCAGCTCCAGGAGGAAATCTTCTCACACCTTTCCATGGAGCGTGTAAGAGACTTTGCCTCTGTGATAATTGTGTGGGCTTTTATAGACACAAGAACCGTGTCTTTTGGTCAAGAATATTTCTTTCATCTCTTCCCACATTTGCTTTCCAGACTAAGATGTTGATTCAGGGCTTGGTCTCAGACTCTCAGGAGCCTGGAGGTGATCTCCTGCTGAGCTCTCTGACCTCCTGCTGAGTTCTCTGGCTCCTCGCTGGCTACTAGTCTGGCCTGCGTTATCTCTTCCAAATGCCCCAGCCATGAGAGAGGGGTGATGTCCTGCCACAGGCAGATTGGAGTGAAAAGACACTGAATGACTGCTGTTTATATATATATATATATATATAAAAGTATATATATCAGGTTAATTTTGGAACAATTTGGTTGCAATAGAAAGGAGGTATGTAGCCATTTTGGTTATTATCTATAGAAATGTAAGAATATAAAAGTATAAGGATATCACGTAAGAAAATGTATAAGGAAAAGAAAGAGAAAGAAAGGAGGAGAGTAGCTAGTGGAGAGCAAAGATGTCATCATGTGTGGATCCAGCGATGGGTCTTGATTGTTGTACTTTAAGTGTCAGTTGCTCAACGTGGTGGTTGCGCTCTTGATCTGTTGGGGGTGGGGGAAGCCCCAGCAGCACAAAGTTCAATGGGTTAATATACCTTCAGGTTCTCCTGGGAATGAACACCCAAGCACCTCTGCTGTGGGGAGAGTTTTACACTGTCTGATGCAACACTGGTGGAAGGACCCAGAAATGAGTCTTTGGGGGGTCTTTGATGGTTTATGGCTCCTTCTAATGACATGACAGCTCTTTGACCCTGCTTAGTTGAGCCAGCTGTGCCTTCTCAGAAAAGATGAATACCTTCAGGCTTACCTGATACCTCCTCAAGGTGGAGGGGGAGAAAATTTGCACTATAAAAAGCATTATCCCACCTTGCAGGATCTCCTTATCAGCCTTTTCCCTTATCTGGCTCAAAACTCAGCCTGCTGGGAAACAAAGGTCAGTTTGTCATGGTCATTCTCTGGTGGTGGGCGTGCACCCCCTCAGTCTTATGCTGATCAGAGGTTTTGCCAGCACACAGCCGAAAGCTCTCCTCTTCCCCTTCATTGGGGGGTACAAACCTGGCCTCAGCAAAGAACCCACTCCTTTTGCAAATGGCTGGTTGTTTAAGTTATTAACCTGTAACATTTCGGTCTTTCATTGATTGTTATACTTAAAAAAAAGGGAAGAGGAAGGAAAAAAAAAAAGAAACAAAGATAAAAGGAAAAAAAAAGAAAAAGAAAAAGCAAAGGAAATAATTTTTTAAAATCCACAGTAGAATAATTTAGGAAAGCCACTGAATGAACCACTAAAACCTTTGCCTAGTTGTTACAAAACCTTTATCTTCAGTGAGTAATACTAATTGAAGAAAAACAAAACACCTTAAAAGACAGTAGCTATAAACTTTGGCTTCAAAGATGGTGGAGCTAGATAGATTATTTTCTTGTTGCTTATTCTTACACTGCAATAAACTCCTTGAGTTATCCTAAAAGTATTTCAGGAACAGAGGAAAATAAAATTGTCTTTGCATTTCCATGAACTTCAATTACTTTGCTATATGTTTCAACAAAAAATATAATAGTTTTGGTTTTCTGTGATTCCAAATGGTACTGGGGTTGGGAAGGAGACAAAATGAAACTTATCAGAATAAGTGGAAGATATTTTTGGGGTATGTAACTGAATTTATTAAAATTAACATGAGAAAGGAAAAAAAATCCTAATTAAGTAAGAAACATTGAGAATTTAAGTACAGCCTAGGAGATTAAACATTTTTCTATTTCATGTACTAGTGAGTATTGGGACAAATACAGAATGGTTAATGAGAATGTGTAAATGGACATTACTCTGAATTTTGCTTACTCATACAGAGTTTAATGTTCCCAGAGTATGATGGGACAAGATAATCTCTAACCTACAATTATGCAATGAAATCTCAGGTCAAGTAAAATGGATTTATAATTAATTTATTAACATGGGGATGAAATAATTAATAGTAGAAAATACAGTACCTGTATTTAGGGGCAGGCAGAGAAGTGGCTTTAGTGATGATTGCTCCTGAGTCCTACTAAAATTGCATGAAAACAAGTTGAAGGAAAACATAAATACATAGACAATAAAATAAAACCCAATGCAACTTCGCTGGAATATATATAATAACACATTAAACAATACACTTTGAGGCAGAAATATTCTCACATCAGCATTCTGATGTTGCCTATCCCAAAGGCCAATGATTGTTTCCCTTCCTCTATAATGGCTTCTGGTTTTAACCGCGCAAGTGGACACCATACACACATGGTGTATTTACAGTAGACCCAGAAAATTTGGTACTTGTGTTGGGTTTGCAGGGCCAGCTGTTGGTAAGGGGGACTGCAGGGGTGGCTTCTGTGAGAAGAAGCTTCCTCATGTCCAGCAGAGCCAATGCCAGACAGCTCCAACATGGACTCACATTGGAGAAATTAATGGAGAGACTGCAGGCTGAAGCAGGGGAGGGACTCCTCTCCCTGAGCAGTGGAAGAAACAACCTGTGATGACCTGACCATAACCGTCATTTTCATCTCCCTGCACTGCTGGAGGAGGAGGTAGAGCTGGGAAGGAGGGAGGGGTGGGGGGAAGATATTTCTAGGATTTATTTTACTTTTTACTATCCTGCTCTGATTTTATTAGTAATGAATTCAATTAATATCCCCAAGGTAGTCTGTTTTGCCCATGATGGTATTTTGGTGAGAGATGTCTCATGGATCTTAACTCATGAACCTTTTTTATGTTGTCTCTCTCCTGTCCAGTTGTGGAGAGAAGTGATTTTGGTGGGTGTCTGGCACCCAGCCGAGGTCATCCCACTGCAGTACTCTAAGAAGGACCTGTCTTTATGAGGATGTATGACTAGTTAAATTGTTAAATTTGCAAAGAACTTAAGACTGATCTTGTTTATGGATTCCAGTAAGGACCTTGGCACAAAATGCATCAGTATGCTATTGAAATACATTCATGTTACAGAAATCGGGAAGCATATTAAAGCACAGGAATATTAAAAAGAACACAGAGGAAGAATTACATGACCTTGAAGACTGAACAAATAGAAATGGGATAGTTTTAATAATAAATGTGCAGAATCACATACTTTATTAGCCATAAAGTGAAAATTGAAAACAACCATAGAAAATAAAATATTTCGATTATCAGTCACTAAGGGGTAGGATATGCTGTACTGTCAGAGATATGCTAGGATATCCTGGTTGGTCTCCAGTTGCCGCTCCATGACATGCTGGGTCTCTGATAGGTTCTTTATAATATCCTGTTAGCCCCATGCATCTGAAGTGGTGCTGGATGTCTACATTTAGGTGACTGAACTAATCTTTCAAAGTTTTTTATCTGTCTTGTGGCAGATTTGACAGACTACTTGCCTATGTTGGCAAACCTAGAGCATCCTATATGAACTATACCAGTATGTTTCAGTAACTGGATCCTGCCCGTAATAGCTGAAAAGGTCTGTAGGCATCAGTGACTGAGATCATTGTGTATAATGGAAGTAAAGACCAAGCATGCAGGAAGATACCTACCTGAGGTATTTTATCCTCAGAGCAAATTTCACATGGATGATGATGATGATGATGATGATGATGATCGCAGTTGTGACGGCCAGTGAAAAAGCTGAGTCACTGAAAAATGCACTGGTAACAGTCTAGAATGTATGTTATGTTTTGGTTCTTATGAAAAGTTATGGTCCTTGAGAAAAATGAAGTCAAATTCATATAGGTTATTTCTTGCTCCTTATTTCCAGAAATTCTAGAAGACTTAGATCTTAGAAGAATAGATCTTAACAGAAGACAATGAAGATGTAAACATAAATTATGTTTTGTCTCATGCATCAGAAGTAAAAACTCCAAAGAGAGAAATAATCTATTTAACCAAATTTCTGCAACTTAAGGAATACTGTACATAAGCATGCTATAATTAAGTTTTTGCTAGAAATCAGTGGAAATCATGGAACCACCAAATAAAGCAAGAATTGGAAGATTAAAATAATGAGAGAGGAAAAGTATTACTACTTTTTGGATGCAGGTTGATTAACTTAAAAAAAGCTGACTGTAGTTACAGGAGCAGGAGCAGAGACAAAATGTTTCTCATTATGTTCTGTATTGGTCTGAGACAGTGTAACAACCACTGTGGGTTGGAGAACTACTTCTTTCCTTGATAAAATAATTCTGTGTCCTTGTATCGACTGTCCTTAAAATTGCAGTGTTATTAATGTAGAAGTGTTAGTCAATCTTTATACTTAATTTCAGACACCCATGTTTAAGAACTTTCTTATACTGCTTTCCATTGTTTTTTTCATGATATAGTCATTTATTTTAAAATGCAGGTATTGGTTTCTTAAAAAAATTACACACTGCAGCCAAACCTCCTTTTCTGCAGCCCTCCACTTTAACAACTTGTAGAGCAGGAAGAGATTTTGATTTTGATTTTCACTAGATATAGACAAAGCCTCTTTACACTCTGTTTTACAGTGCATTACACCTACCAGAAGAATTAGTGTATAAATATTACAAATGCTGTTTAGAAATTTGTCTTTGCACCATTTGCTTCTGAAAGCACAGAGTATACTGTTGTGTTCAGTATTTTCCAAAAGCTAATTCAGACTGAAATTTTCATGATGCTTTTGGCATACAAAGCAGATGGATTCCTAAAATAAAGTGTTAAATTAAGACATTAACATAAATTTTTAAATATAATAATCTAAATGATAAAATATTTTAAAATGTGTAGAGGAAGAAAATCCTAATAGTAGCAAAGTAATTTCACAGATCAGCATGTAGTGGGGTAAGTCTTTGCTCATAGTCCATATGGACAAATAATTTAGTTTGATTCCTGCCCCTTAAATTTCTACAGACCAATTATATTGTTGTTAAGTATTTTCATTTTGATTACAAATGCCAAAAGCATTCTGAATTCTGCAGTAAAGTGACAGATCGGAATGATACAATGAGCAGACAGCTGAAGGGCCATGTGGGACAATTAGTGAATTTGTACATCACTTAACCAAATTTACAGTTTACATAATGAAACATAGTGTGTGCATTTCATCTTCAAATACATATCTTCAGTAAGCATAAATTTAACTTTCCTGTAAAAGGCTTAACAACTATAGCGGCAGTATTAAATTGAGCATGTGCATGGAAATTTTAGAATAAGCCTAAGCGTTCACATGACTAATAGGTATCTTTCAGATACATTCCCTTTGGGATCTTACACCTTCAAGTTTAGGAGCTAGCATTTATCTGTCCTTCTGTCCTGCAGAAGTTAAGGAGCAGTCACCTCACTCCTTCTTAGCCTCCTATTCTGTTTTACACCTACTGACCACCCCTTTCTTGCAAATCATTGAACCAATTGATTTAACAAAGCTAAACTTGGGCCAGTTGCTTGTAACTCTTATGTAATATCAAATTTATTGGTTCTGAAGTAAAAAAATTCTTCTTTGAACTGTAAATATTCTATGTCAGAAAAGATAGTATTGTTCTATACTGTCTGTTGATTTATAACTTCAGTCTATCCACAGTCATGACAATGTATCTGCTGCGTTTGCTGACAAATTATTCTGAGCTTCTAGATCAAATCCACTGAAATCTCTTCTCATTCTATAAATAATTCCCCATCACATCTTTATCATTTGATCAAGAGCTTCAGTGATTAGTATTCCATAAAGAAATACCACTTCTTATACTGTAAATAGGCAGTTTAATCTTCTAATTTCTCATTGAACACATGGGATGGATTGTTTTCCCATTACTATGTATTCGTCTATCTAAACAACTTTTCCTATAAGAAAAAAATAATGACTGACTTTTTTTTCAAGATAGGATAAGGATAGAAGGAAACTAATGTCTAAATAATATGCTGTACTTTTATTTAAAGGAGTTAGAAATGGCTAGCATGCTGTACTAGCTAGACAAATGGGTAAGTTGCCATTGCCTACTATAGTATTAAATGCACATGCTACACGCTGAACCATTACATGCTGTAGCATCAATGCATACTGTATAGTTACATATATACATATATACATGAAAAAATCTAAAAATTCAACAGATATTAGGCTTAATGAACTGACTTTACCCATTAGTACATTTATGTATTAGATATGAAACGAAGCTAAATGGTTTTTGCTGCATTTTTTTCCTAGTGTATTGAAAGAGTGGTAGTACAATCCTTTTAAAATTGTAATAGGACAGCCTTTAAGCTTTAAATTTAAATAAAAGAGATTGAAAAGGATTTGTCTTTCCATCAATGCTGATTTTTTTGTCTCTATGCATAACTATTAATTTGTCAGTTATCCATGGTTGTGCTGTCTGAAAGACAAGCTAGCAGAAAATACTGATCAGATATTTGCCCTCCTACCAGTTTCACAAGAAAAAAATTACATATTAACAAAATGAAAATGCTCTAGTAAAATTATGTATAGCACAATGTTATTCTGTCATATGATTGCATCTTTGTTAGCATTAAAACATTCTGACATTTCCTAATTAATGTTATTATATATGCTAATTCTTGGTAAGAGGGGTCTAAAGAGCACAGCTGAGAACATTCTTTCTTGTTTGCATAATTACTCTGAGCAGCTGTATACCTTATTTTTTTCAATATAAAGCAGTAAGTACAAGTTAAGCCAAATAAAGATTCACTAGTATAATTTCCAATCAGTATATGATTGGAATTATCATACATAAAAATGCATTTGTTTTCTTAAAAACTTTGAATTGGTGTGTCACTGTCACACACAAATGTATGTCATTTATATACAAAGAATCTGACAACCTCTTTAGTTTCCCTTTAGTTTTGGTATGTGGTGTCATCAAGATGAAACTTCAGTGACATGCAGTGTAACAAAACACTGCTGTCACTGATTTTGGTTTAGGTGAGTTTATGTATCCTGCAAGTTTTTTCTGCTGGTTTCTGTTGAACCACATTTAGCACATCAAGGTACGCTCCTTGAAAACATTTTAGTTTAGTTTAGTGGTGTATCTGGCAGTGTTGGGTTGAGGGGGTTGCACTCAATAATCTTGGAGGTCTTTTCCAACTTTAATGATTCCGTGATAGTGATATGAGACATAAATATGTGCTGTAGAGAAGTAAATGAAATTTTAACCATTTTTCCTGGAAAAGCTGCCTTATAATGTGCAGAAACAAGGTTCTCTATGCTAGGAAACAGCCTTTTGCAGGGTTCTTGGTTACTTTTTAATGAGAGGCATTAATCAGGAGACCCCTGTATCAACAGCAGTTTTTGTTTCTGTGGCATGGATATGTTTGTAGGGGTGCTGTGCCATAAATGTCTCCTACCTGCTGGAAGGGGACTGTCTGCCTCTGGTCACTGACTGAGGTGACCCCACTGGGGGCAGCTTCAGGGACTGCTGTAGTGACACAGAGGGGAATGTGCCACCCTCTGCTTCCTGTGCAACCCCCTTCTTCATTGCCAAGTCAGAGCCTTCTGTTCCTGTTACTGTCAATAATACTGATTTCACAGAGTTCTTGGTTTAATATACTAATTTTAAAAGAAAATTTGATTTATAATTTATACTGATTACTTGGCAGTCAAAAAAGTCTTGTCCCAGAAGTTCTAAGAAATATCTCAAGCCTTCTCATCAGTTTGAAGATGAATGTGTGAACACAGTATCCTGAGCATTAACCTACACATCTTTGAATATTTTAGGAACTACGGTTTTCTTTCCCTTCATAAATGTGAAATTAGCTTGCAGATACAACACACTGTATCATTTTTCTAGCTTAGATAGATTTTTTTTTTTTCTCCCTGCATTACAGTCTTTGTTGCATTGCCTTACTATTCCATATGGCATGCCTTTGGCTAGCTCTAGGAAGTGTCACAGCTTCACTTTCCATTAGTTCCATGATACCAGCTACAATAGCAGATTCTGGCTAAAATAATTTTGTATTCTTTTGTCAGGGAACATGCAAGCAAATTGATCTATTAATGTCTGACAGTAATGAAATGCCTGCACTTTAGGCATCCATATATTCTGTGTACATATTATACATGATCTATTTAAGGCCAACTTCAGAAAAACTGAAAACTACACTGGATTTATGTATATTTTGTAGTCAAACACTGTGCACAGTTTGTCACTCCTCTTTTTGATGCTACATATGTTTTAAGTAAAGCAGCCTCTGTGTCCAGACCTGCAAGATGCTGAGCACTTTCAATTCCCAGTGAAGTCTGCCACTAAGAACAAATCGTGTCTTACAGCTATTTACACGCCATGGTGTTAAGTCCCTTGTGAGCCTCACGCAGAATGTCTACGTGGATGTGCACGTAAATTGAAATGCACTTGCAGAGTGCCCTTTCCCGTGTGACACCTCCCTTGTGCCTTCCCTTCCCTGGCTTCTCCTGGCAGCCCAGTCCCGTGGGTGCAGGGGGTCACAGGTCGCCCATACAGGTGACCTGGTGATTCCATTGCCATTCCATTGACTGCGGCCATCTTGAGCATGACCCTAATATGATCTCTGAAATACTTTGAGTTTGCCAGGTGCAAATCTGAAGAACACAGAATGTTAATGAATTAATTCAATACCATTAAATCTGCTTATATTTTCAAATATGTGGGATGTAATTTGTGGCAGGTGCTTTTATGTAAGTTTTCCATGCAAATTTTGAGCAACATAAGATTTATGTGATAACAGTTCTACAGAAGTACTTGAATTAGAAAATACATAGTTATAACCAATTATATTTCAGACCTGCTTTAATCAGTAGTTACTATTTTCCTCAGTGTTTGTAGCCTTCACAACATACTGTTCAACAATAAGATCTCATATCTGTTAAAAATAAATTTTATGTATTCTATTTGTTATTTTCTTAATGTTTCAAAATCTTTCCCACTATGGTTGTTCATGGAGCTGGATTTTGAATAATATTCTTTATGAAAGCAATAGTTTTCCCTTTTGTGTGAATTGCCTAGGAACTGCTCTCAGTTTAAATGTATATATCGATCCAGTGTAAATATATACTGAGCAGAATATGAAAATTTTTCAGTTAATGGATGGATGTTGAGAGGTGCATTTCAGCTTTGCATCACATGTGATGGGTCTCTGAAGGCAGATGCTCTGCCACTGCACCCTCCTTCCCAGCATCAAACACTTGAAAAATAACAAAGCAGGACAGATTGGTAAATTACGAATACTCATGGAGTAAATTATTAATATTCACTGGTGTAATTATTAAGCAAAAATAGCTAAAATTACATAAACTAAAAATGGGAGTAGTCCAGAGGCTTTGGGAGTGGTTACAACAGAGGAGGGAAGGGATTGGGCAAGTGGCAAAAAAAGGGACAGAAATTCCCTGAGGGAGCAGGGAGGAGGAAAGATGAACCAAGACTATATGACCATGACAGAGAGGTTGGCTTATTTCCCATTACGGGATTGTGTCTTACTTCAGATAACACAACTTAAGTCTTTTTATGATTCCTGCCTTATTACTTTCCCATTTCATGTGGCTTGCTTAACGGTCAGTGCCTAAAAAGTCACTCATCTTGCAGTAATAGAGACCAGACTACAGAAGTGTGTAGGTATTTTAACTGAATGGTGTTAGCTCCAAAAGCAATGAAATAGGTGTGAGAGAATAGCTGAAATACTTTAGAAAAAGTTAAATTAGGTGCATGTTTTTATTAGCTTAGTATTTTATATGTGGATACACGTGTGCCTGTGGAGGTGTGGGGATGTGGATATCTGTAACGAATACCCGGATTTCTATCTTGCATTACTTGCATTACTTTGCCCTGGAAATGGTGAGGTGTGGCTTAAAGACATTTTAGTTTGGGTTGTGGCTTCATCTAAGAAAGGAAGCAGGGAATCAACTGAACGAATTTTTTGATTGAAGGAAGTAGTTGAGATCTATGTCATACCAGACTGTAGAATATTTTTACTTAGCACATTTATCTCAATTTAAATAAATGAATAAATGAAATGCACACTATTTGGAATTTTTTTTCTGATTACAGATCTTGTAAAAGTTAAAAATAAATCTTTGTCCACAAAGGTGCAGTAGTTAATGCTGTTCAGTCTGAAATCAGTAAAAATTTGTTTACATTGTATAAAGGTGAGTTTATACTGTCATGGAAGGAGTGCAAAATCCACAGCTTTTAAATTCATCCAATGTCTAGTCTTCACAGATTTCAACACTATTAAACAAATTTTCCTAATTTTTGGCACTTACTTTTGCTTAAATGCTTCTTTTTATGTTATATAATACTCTATGCAAATTCTAATATTCCACATATTTGCTTTGATAAATTCGAAGTATCAGATAGTGCATTAAGGAATGCCAGCAAATAGTCAGTTCTTCCTCTCTTTCTAAAAGGGCATCCTATGTAGTTTTATACCTGTATAGACTAAAGAGTCTACATATTTATATTGCAGAAGGAGAAGTTACAAAAACTGTGAGAAAATGACAGTAAGCTATTGAAGTCAATGGGATTTATTTGTATTTATGATAATGTAATTAGAGTTAAATTTTGAAACATCCTGTCTTTCTGCTCTATTTTTTAATAAGTATATGATTTTTAAATAAGCCTTTTTACCAGCGAGGACATATCCTTGCTAACTGCTGCTTTTTTTCTTGTTTGTTTTTCTGTTTATGTGGTAAACCACTCATGTTTTTCTCACTTCTCAAAAAAGAAAAAAAGGTGAAATAGCAATATATTGCCTTTACCACAGTAACAGAAGATCCAACTTTAAATGGTTTTCCTTTTCGTAGTTACTGAGCCTTTGTTTTTCACTAACTTTTATGATAAAATGTATTTTTGCTTAGTATGACTTGCACAGGTGGTTCTTTAGTTCTTGCTTTCATCTTCTGTGTATTATTTATGAACAACAGTGATTCCTCTCTGTTTCCTTTACTACTGGCAGTGTTCCTACCAACAGTCTCAGCAAGTGGCAATCCTTCCTTAGATGTTTCAGTTTAGCATTGCTCTTTTGGAAATAAACAGTAGACTTTTTGACATGAAAATTCTGTTAATAATTGATGGCATTTATCAAAACCAGCCAGCATACCTCTAAGTGAGACTCTGGGGCTTCACAAAGCAGAAAAGGAAATATTTCAAAAAGTAAGGTAGGTAATTGGATAGGTTGGAGAAGGAGAGGTAGGAAGAAGACTTTTACCTCAGCAAGTAGTATTTTCTGGAGAGGGTGATACATTCCACCTCGACATGGTCACCTCTCTCCCGCTGTTACTTACCAGTGCATGAGTAGCAGGGTCCAGCAGCCCCAGCTGCCTTACTGGGATTTATGCATCCCCCACAGCCAGGCACTGGAGGCAACTTGGAGCCAGCAGCCAGAGCAGCGCTGACACGACTGAGCTGTTGTTCACAATCTGTGCCATGTGCCAGTTTGGGTCTGTTTCTGGGGGTTTATTTTTTTCTCAGTCTATTACTGAATGAAGTCTTTCTTATCTCAGTGTCCATTGTCCTCATACTTTCTCATGTCAGCTACCTCCTACAGCAATATTTTTAGCTCATAATTCTGTTTTTACTTATTTCAGGAAAGGATAGAACATCCCCTGGGACTGCAGTTAATAGCTTCAAGAAAGATCTGTATAGACAAGGTCACATACACTGTGAGAAACTTCATAGTAGTAAAACATGTATCAATCTTGCCAAGCTCAGAACTATTCACTAACTCTTGGAACTAATTGTGTCCCATTAGCATCAGTGCTGGACAGGCATTCAGCAAAACAGCTTCGGTGATATTCCGTATTACCAATGTGTGTATTTTAGCACTCAGCTTCTCAAGTGAGATTCGCAAGGCTGACTTTAGATAGTTGAAATAGATTGGTAGAAAATTTTTACTTTAGGCTGAATCTCAGACTGCACTCCAGATGTCAAATTCACTGAAAAGAAAAGTCAAAGAACAGGAAAAACTGGAGCCTACACTTGTGGCTTCTACATAATAATTTATTTTTTATGCCTGTAGCTGGTCTCTTCTGGGAAACAGAAATGCATAATCAAAGACATTTATATCCAGATCCATGTAGGTTCAGCATGGTCTGAGAAGTTTGATCAAAGAAGTCTCTTTGGTAGGTATCACTCTTGAAATTGGGTTAGGCAGAGCTTTGAAACAGGTACCTGAACAGTCAGAAAGCTGAAAATAATACAGAGTGTGTCCAGTACTTTAAGTTCAACTGTTCAGGGAAAGTTTTTGTTTCAGTCAACACAGAGAGTATCTCAGCTTAAAGGTTCTTGAATCATTCTCCTGAAATTAAGCTAATAAAATTCCATGCAGACAAGACTTGCAGTAACTAAGTGGTTCACTGAGTGCTTGACTTTGGTATTTCTTAATGCAAATCACTATGTAAGATCTTGGGATATAATGCCATCTACTGGCATTTTATTTGCTATCTATGTACGTTGCTTAGACATATGGAAGACCTCTGAGCTCACTGGAGTGGCTGCTGCAGCCTCTCAGGGATAATTCAGTCTTCTGAAAATGACACTAACAGGTTGATTTATTTGCTGACACAGCTTTGAGGAGGTTGATGCTCCAGAAGGTCACAGGGCTCCAAAGGTCTCCATGTCACTGCTGAAAAATCCATGTGGAAGTTTTGGATAGCCTAAAATATATAAATGTTCCTTCATGCTTAAGGATATCTAGGAAATGGAAATGAGCCCTAGATCTTCTCTAGATGCAAATAGGATCTTAAGCACCTCTTCATAGACCACCTGCATGCAGAAAACTCCAGTTAGGTACCTAAATCTCAAATTGAGCAAAAGATATTTCCTTCTAACAGCTGTGTGGGGACACTAGGGCAAATACTTCCTCCCTGTCTCCTTTCACACAGAGGAAGCCAAGTTAACTAATTCTGGCAAGCATCTAACTTTGATATGCCTATGGTCGGCAAAAAGTAAAACATCCTGCATTTCAAACATTTCTAGCATACTTAAATGTTAAGGTAGACAAAGATTGAATGGCATAATTATTATTAAAGTGCTCAATTACACTGAACAATTTAATGGCAATTTACTAATATTCACTTTGGCTTCAGTATTAATAAATGTATTTTGCTATTAACTTTTATTATTTTTAAATATTGGTTTTATAAGGCATTTTTAGTTACTGGTGAAATTATGCTTGAGGAGACAGATGTGTTGCAAAAGCTTCAAGTACAGGATAAGTAGGCTGCCTGTAGCAGATATTGGATATTTTTTAGTATGTACAAAGAAACAGAGTAAATGATCTTTGGTCCATCTATTAGGAAAAAAATTACATTAAAATAAGATATCTCTCAAAGACTGGGAGCATTAATTACAATTTTAAAGATCTGTAAGAGAATAATTACAAGTAAATTAAGGCTATGTCTAGAATTTCAAATAGGATCTTCTGTGGTTTTACATTCTAAAGTTAGACACATCCAACATATCTAACTGATGTCTGATTCTTTCTTCTACTTTGGATATTGTTCAAGATACAGCATCAGTTCCTTAGCACATTCATTACATTGATCAAATCCAGATTGCAATGCAGGCATTTGTTTATATAGTAAATCCCAACTTCAACAAACAAATTCCAAGTTAGAAATGTTCTTAAAATCAATCAATCAATAAATCTGTCAAAATCCTTAATAAGTTCAGTTAAGTGTAACTTATTTAAAGAAAAAAACAAAACAAAACAAAACAAACAAACAAACAAAAAAAACCCAAACCATATTTTCTTTACTGAAAAGAACTTACTGCATTTATACTGGGCTTTCCAGTGGCCACTGCTCACCAATCTGGACAAAAGACTTTTTCTGTGTCTTTTTCTTGCCATCATGTTGACCAAGTGAGATTTTCAGAACAGCTTCTAAGAAGACTTATTTGTAGAAATAGTCATTTAACCTAATCAGTAGGTTACAGCTTCATACTGTTACTTGTCTCATATCTAGAAGTTATGCTTTATATTTAGGTCTGTCCAGAGTTTTCAAAATTGCTTAGGTATTTCATTCAAAGCCTGTCTCTTGTAAAATGTCTAAAAAGGCTGTGGAGAAGGGACTCAAAAGTCAATCCTATTTTTGGCTATGCTAGGTTACAGTCTTGCTTTATGTCTATTTTTAACCAAATAAACTTGAGTTCTTCTTTATAAATTCATAAAAATTCATCAGGAAAGGTTGAAAGTGTCCTTACGTCAAAACAGTTAAAATATTCTGGAGGAGATTGCAAATGTAGGTTTCCCTCAGGCACAAAAGAGAATTTATTCAGATTTGCTACATCACAGTGTTGTTGCATATAAGTAGCCATATCTTCCTGTTTCCGTGCTTTGAAGGAAAGCTGTGTCTCTAACTGGAGTTCCTACACGAGTAAGACCTAAATGATAGAACAACGAGCTTTTGGATCACTACTGCATGATCTGAGTGCCAAATTGTTAACTGGTTTTCAGGACTGAAGGCACATGCAGAAGAAGACTGTCAGCTCACTTGAACACTCAAGTAAAATAAACAATTAGCTAATGAAATACATAAGTAAGAACCTTTTTAGCTCTTCAGTGGTCAGCATTAGTTTACACAGATTTTTAATAACAGAGTTTGGGCATTGGGTATTTAAATTCCACTGAAGTCACACTTCGGGTGCTTCATTCCTTTTTCTTGTTTTTTAATCGGGCTTCAAATTTATGTAGCTGTCGTACTAATGCAATCTTTCAGAAGAGGAAGTTCACCTAGGGCTTTCTAAATCTTACATGAGTATCATTACTCCTTAAACATCCTTCCTTAGTCGTGAATATGTAATTTTGCTTGAAGTTTTATGTGTCAGGACAATCATTTATTTGAACTGATGTTTTCAGTCTGGCACATCCTTCTCTGTCTGTCTTCTTGGGAAAATTAGCATAATGTCTTTGAAAGATATCCAATAGAATCCTTAATTTATGTAGTGTCTCTTCATTTTCTATTTGGTTTTAAAAGCTTATTGCCGTGTTAGAAGCAGTATAAAATAATGTAAATGTTACTTAATCTCCAGTAGTATGAAACTGGTAGGATTAAATAGATAGGCAATCTTCTTATATATTTCTATCTACTTATTTTTACGTGTCTGCATCATTATATATATATGCAGGTCCTTTAGTCTATATTTTGTGCCTTTTTTATTTAGGAATTGCTTCTTAAAGTAGTTACACATTGAATGAATCTCAGTTCTAGATACAAATTATGTCTATAATACAAATAAATAAATTGGTAGTTTTGTCTAGAAACATTTGTCTTTAAACCATGGTTTCAGTAATTCATTTTAATTGTGGTAAAGCATAAAATTGGTTTTGAACAATTTCTTAACTCAATCTAATGAATAAGCAGCACCAAATTAAAATCTATATTAAAAAACCCAAACTTGATTCCCTGACATCTTCTCTTGCAAAAGAAAATATATTTCCTTCACAAAATACCCAGAGTATGTAATATGTAGAGTTCTTAACCAAGAGCAAGGGAAAATGTAGCACACCTTTCCATTGACTCCAAAGAATACTGAAAATCATATTAATGTACTTTTTTCCAAGTAATTTGAAGATAAAAGAAATGAAATGCTTTCACATAACAAATGAGTAATCTTGGAGAGAGAAACTTTTTAGTCTGGAAATTAGATGGCAGAGAACAGACATAACAGAAGTCAGTAAAACTGTGAACTAACAAAAAGTTGGGAAATGGTGAGCAGACAAGGGAAAGAGGGAAGAAGTGGTAAAGACTTGAAATGTTGAAAGCAGGAGTTAAGGAAAAAGAAAAACGACCTACAGTTTGTGTTTTCAAGGCATAACCTACAGTTCTCCTGAATCACTACGATAGTCTTTTCTTTTTTATCCTAAAAGAGAGCATCTCCTAAGTTATAAGTATTAATATACAGTTTTGGTTTTTCTTCTTCTTAAAATTAGGTTTGATAGCTCTACATCACTGTCAGAACCATGAATAATTGGTTTTTATCTCAAATGATCCCTAAGATTTGAGAAGCCTATTTTTATCTCTAGGTCTTGCAGTTTTTCTTACAAAAAATGTGAATGAGCATTTGGGGAGTGGAGATTGGAAAGTTTCTCTCCACGCACTCTGACAGATCTTCTCTTTGGATTTTACCATAGAAGGTTATGCCTCTGCATGAGTAAACTTGGTGTCAGACCACAAATAATGTGTCTGTTCATCTTTGTGATTAAATAAATTCCTAAAAGTATTACCATACAAGGCACAGGTACAGGTACAAAGAACAGATTTGGCCCCTCTGAAATACTGGCCATAATGCCCTTTTTGTAATGAGCCTTTTCTTCTTGACTGAATGCAGAGAGCGGTACCACCTGTCCTATACATTTTATCATGGCTGTTAGTCTTATGGTTTACGTTTAAAAAAATCACAGAATGGTAGAAAGACCGATGCAGTGCTTAGGGGAAGCCCTGTCCAGCTGACATGAAGACAGATTGCGTTACAGCAGGCTTGTGAGAAATGCTGAAAGATAACTTGCAGTGACAATATATATATTTGCAACAGAGAGTTACTCCTTCAGGCTATTCAATATCAGCCAAAGGATAGCATGCAAAACAAACTGTGCCATGAAGATGGAAATCCGGCAGAGTTGACCAAAACCATAGAAAAATAAAAGCATCAAAAAGAGCATCCTATACCTGCTTTATCCATTTCAGTTTAAGCCATGTTGTTCTTTATTTTTTTCCATTTCCCAAAGAAGTGATTAGGTCATGTTAGTCATAGACTATAATTCCCAAATGCAGAATCCTAAAATATGACAAATTTAAGTCTTTTTATATGCTGGTACCTACAATAAGTATACTGCTGTCTGAAAAGAAATTATCTCGGGAACTTTTACAAACACAAATGTATAACTCTTTGGACATTTGTATAAATAGGAGCACGCCTCAGACAAAGAAGCAGAGGTATTTTTTTTTACATGTCTGTTTGCTGATTTTTGCTATCACTGTGAGATATGACTGGGAATGATACAGTCACTAAAAGATTTTACTCACACTGTTAATTTCTCCAGTGACTAATCATGCAGCAGACTAAATAAAGTGAACAGAAATAGCCATAAAAGTGAGCAGAGTGTTCTCCATAAATGGTAAATATATTCTAAGTATATTGACTGTTCATAATTCTGAGAAATATTAATAATCAGGAGCTAAGTTTAGGCATCTAATTTAAGTTTAAATTTAAAGGTGATTTTTACTTCTGTTCCCCTCATTGTCAAAACAGGGAAATTCCCAGGTTCTGAGTCACTGTCAGTAGCAGACTTTATAAGTTAGGTGCTAAAAATAAGTAGAATACCTCCCTTATTTTATAAATAACATTTAACATTCTATTGTAATATTTTCTCAAAATATCTAAATCAGTTTTATGCACAGAATGTGAGAGAAATGAGAATGTCAGCTTCTGAAATCAAAATAGTTATTAAAAAAAAATCATTTGACCTCAAATTGCTTTCACTAACAGGAATAAACACACCTTCTGCATCACACTATTTTGAATGATTTGCTTTCTACTTTTCCTTTTTACTCACTTCTGATTTATCCATGAGAACTCAGTATTTCCTAGTGTTCACCAATGACCGTGTAGAGTTGAGTATCATACTCTTCCTTTGATTGACTACAGAAACATACTGACTACAGAAACATCTTGAACATATCATTAACAGTCATTAATCACCTTTTTTTTTATACAGAACACTACATACATGGATATATTAAAAGAAAAGTAAATAATACAGTTAAAAAACCAAAAGTGCAAATATTTTAAGATTTAATGATGATATTTTTAGCTACTATATTAGTTAAAAACAAAGCAAAAAAATTAAGTAAATTTTAATTTTTGGATCAGTGTCATTTATCCAGGCCATGCATTTTGGAAAACAATAATTTAACAAGATTATGAAAATTCCACCTATCGTTAACATAAAGTGAAATATATAATAGAACTTCTCCTATGTTACAGCTCTCTCATTAGATTGAATTTATCAAGGATTAGTGTGAAAAACATCAGGAGCAACATCAGAAATAAAAACATACCTAAAAATTCTGAAAATGAAGTGGCTAGTATTGTTACTTCCCTTTTAGAAGGTATTTTTTCTCATACAGAGAGGAATGCCGAATCCTGTTTCCTTTGCACTACATGTGAGTGTTCACCATAGCAAGCTCCAAATGTGGTTGAAGAGCCATTTGAAAACATCTTAAGCATTTATCTCCCTAGTCTATATCTTTTAATTGGCACATACTTGACTTCACCTGAAAGGAGTGAAAACGGACCTGGCTTCTTTAATAAGTTTCAGATGACAGTAGACAACAAGCTTGTGGAAAAACAGAGGTTTCAAAAAGGGCCCGATATTTAGCGTGAGTGGTATTAAAATAGAAGCGAAGTGCATTTAGTTTTTAATCTAGTATTTTATGTGCTTCAGGAAGAGATAGGACAGTGACAGCAGATTATATGTAGACAGCTGATTAGTGAGCTCTTAACCCATGTCAGCTTCTTCAGATTGTTTTCTGCTGATGGTCTGTAATTCAGAAGAATTTCTCCCAGCTATGTGTGAGAAGAGTATGGGAAAAAAAGTTCTCTGAAGTAAAAACAACAACAACAATAACAAAAACAAAATAGAAAGCAAAACTATGTTAGTGTTATTAAAGTAAATGTCCCTTTGTAAATTGAATGCCTCCCAGAAGGGATTAGTTTTGCACTGCAATTCAGTGTGGAAAAAAGGTTTTTACAAAATTTTTGTAACAGCTGTAATAGTCAAAGAAAAGAGAGGCAGAATAACTGCAGGATGTTTTTTGTATGTTCGATTTATTTCATGCAGATCAGAGCCTTTTTTTCTTGTTTTGTTCTTAAAGGAATTTTATTCATCAAAGTATGTAAGGAGTTGAAGAACGCAATATCCAAAAACCCAGTGAAAAGCAGCCATCATAAAGGATAGCAAAAATTATTAATTTCTCCAGCTTATGACGGGAGTGGCTGGCTCTGGCTCAGTCTGCCTATTTGATAATGTCAAATCTCCAGGCTAGAACAGGCACTCTCAGGAGGTGAACCAGGATTAGCCCTGAGCTGCCTGTGGTGCTCTCTACGTTCCCGTGACTGCACAGTGTGGCACAGTGCAGTTAGTCCCAGTGTCTCTGGCTAGGATCTAAGGGAGAAGCAGAAGGTGGGGAATGTAGAGGTGGACAAAAAGATAAACAGCAGGCAACAGGGCAAAGATGAACGTTAGAAAATCTGCTTATTCATGCAATGATATGCTCTCAGGAGTGGACTGAAGTCTAGGTATGGCAGGTGAAGCAACAGCACCAAGAGACCCAAGAGTGGTGTAACATGTAGATATTTGTCAGCTATTTCCAGGCTTTTATATGCTCATGAGCTCTTCATCTAGGCTACTAATAATCTCCACCAGTTGTACAAACTGAGTATTTGCTGATGATTCATCAGCTGCTGACTCTTTGTGAGCCATTATCCTCAATGAAAATAGCTGCAGACACAATTATGAATAAGCTGTTGAACTGACTGCATGTGAACCAGTTCAGATAGAATCCTGAGACATTAGGTTGTATCACTGTCATAACTCAAGATCTCCAATTTATAGCAAGAGTTGATGTATCAGCTCTTTGTACATGTCTTTGACGCCCCATGGTATCTCAAATGGTGATACACGTCTGTGTTTAATCAGCTGAATCCTACTTAAGGTGTCTGCTTCAAATCGAGCTAAATGTCTTTCTAGGCTGTTCTGGCTAAATCATCATTTAAGTTTAGAAGCTGAGTCGCCTACATTAGGTTACAGAAATTCAGGTTTCATAATTCGAAATTAAAATCCATCCTTAGTCTCCTGTGGCATATATGGTAAATTTTGTCATTGATTTAGGTAGCTATGATCTTCTCCTTTGACTAGAAATAAAAAAACCTGCTGCTTCATTATGGAGTGTACTGTGAGAAAAGAGTATTTCTGAGACTGTAAAACAGGGGACAGCTCCTCTGTGTATGTGAATTGGTCAATAAAAATTATGAAAATATGTTAACAGAATACAAAACTCATCAACTGCAATCAGAAATCACAACTCAGCTGAAAATACTGAACACTGTCAATCTGTCTTGCTGTCACTGGGATTCATTTGGTGCACTGATGCTGTACTGAAGTGAGTAAGTTATAAAATATGGGGGGTTGTGTTTTTTTGTAGTAAGCATCCAGTAAGTTTGTGTCACTGCTTACTAATAAAGTCAGAACTGCTCCAGCTTTTCAGGACTTGCACTTACTCCATTTCTGAGCTTCAAGCAGTGAATGCCTTTACATTTAGTTTTGTATTCATTGCTATGGAGCATTTTGGAGCACTGCACAGAATAAGCTATTCCAGGTGGAAAGCTTACAGCTGCAAAGCAGTCTGTGTTTGTGGACTGAGATTTAAAATAGGGCAAGTCTGGTGACAAATATAGAGCTTTATTTGAATAATGTGTTCTGAAAACCATACTTGCAGTGGTTGTCAATTCTGAGAACCTAATGGGTTTTTTTTAGGATCCTAGTCTGTTTTATATTGCTTTTTAGAGAATGGGTTGCTTAGTCTGTAATGTATTTCTTAGTTTCTGTCAAAATGAAAGTTAGTGCTGCAAAGAAAACATCGAAGTCTCACAGCAAAGAGTTAGGTTATTGTTTAAAGGTTGTATGATCATTGCTATACACACACCACTGGTAACTAAAGATCTTCAAATAGTTTAAGAATTTAAAAAAGAGGAGGTGAAAAAGGCAAAGGAAAGAGACTGTATAAACAGTTTTATCTATTTTTTAATGAAAGGAAGACATTAAGTGTTATTTATGCTGTTTAAAACACTATACTCATTAAACTTTCCTACTCTGAGAATTATAATGACATTACCAGTTTAATAATCTTGAGGGGTTTTTTGAGCTTTTACTTTTCTGTGCTGAAGAATGTGGATAATATTTAAAGTTGCTGAAAATTATTTGTGAAATTTGTTGCAGTATTTAGTTCTCTTGCCAATGTTTTCAAACTATCAAGTGTTCTAAAGAGTTTGTATATAAAATTAGTAATTTTGATACTTTACTGTTTACTTTTGGAACATTATGAATAATAAGAAGATAGTTTCCTGTTTGCTAGTTGTGAAGGAATGAATAGGCTGCATAGAGCAAAGTATTATCAGCAGGTTGAAGAAGATGGTCTTTCCCTTGTAACCAGCAATGGTGGTGCCACGCCTGGAGCACTGTGTCCAGTTCTGGGCCCCTCAGTGCCAGGGACACACGGACGTACTGGAGAGAGCCATAAAGATATTTAAGGGACTGGAATATCACTCCTACCAGGACAGGCTAAGAGAGCTCTATGGAATTAAATGGTAATTCTTACCTGTTTTGATTGCTATAAACATACATGTACATGATACCTACCAAACACCCTTCATCATTCCAGATTTATGAATGCATAGCAAAATAGTAAAACATCGACTTTATTATGGCTTTGGACTAAGCAGGCACAAAAGGAGAAAATTACCTTCATACTGCTTTCAGGTAATTAATCCTAGCCTTTCTTTGTTGTATAATGGAGCATCCCTTCAGAGAACAGAGAAATCAGATGCTCAAGTAGCCTTCTGAATGACTACAGGTAGAACTCTCCATTCACTAAATGTGAATTATGAGAAGAATTCGTCTAAATCAGACATTTCAGTGAGGTATCTGCCTTTAAAATAAATAATTTTTTTCTTCCTAAATTTATTCCCAAATGCTGGCTGGTTAAAGAGTGACAGTGTGAATGTTTTCTCAGTTTTGCATATGAACTACAGTTAATTTTCCTACTGTGATTTACAAGCAGATGATTTATACTCTTTAGTAAATAGATGGAAATATAGATGTAAATGGAAATAATTGTGAATACAGCATTTGTAGCTACAATTCTGCATGCACAAGAATTATAACAGATTTATAGACCAAGGTAAAACATACTGACTACTGTCAAGTAACTTACATGACATAAAATATTACAGAAGACTATGTTCGAAATAATGTTTATAACATTTAACTTATTTTTCATAAAAGCAAGCAAGTCTTCAGTATCCAGTTATATCTGCAGTGTTAGAGGATAATCTCAAATAAAATTAGTGTACAGTTAAACTGTGAAATGAGTAGCAGTTAGATATTCATGTGGATTGCCACATGGATCTGTTAATAGGCATATTAAATGAAATTAAAATGTCAGTGTTTCCCATCTACTGTAATGAAAAGCATTGCAAGGAGTTTTAAAAATATCACGGCTTGTTATGCCATGTTAAAAAAAATCATGAATAAAAATAATAGCACCTGGTCTGCACAATGAAAAAAAAATTGGAAGTTTATCATAAGGAGTTCTGACTACATTGTGTTTGCTTTCAGTGGTACTTCTTCCTTTATCTATTGAGCAGAAATATTTGATATCATTATATGTGCCAACTTCAAAGTCTTCTAAGCATATATTAGGAACAAAAGTTTTATTTGCTTATATTTTAGACCATTTTTACATTTATTGTAAGTTGCAAAAGGAGACTATATGTGTTCACAGCATAAACCTTGGCAAATTTCAACAAAAAAATCAATATATTTTTTTCACAAGGCTTTTAAAAAGAGGCTTTATTTGTGAAGATTTTACTGAAAAGATTAGTTCCATATGAATAGTTCATTTCATTGATGTAATTTCAGTTTTATCTTGTACTTTGATCTACCAGAAAGCTTTCAAAAAGATGACAGTCACTTAGGGAAATCTAGTGTCATGAAGATACTACAAGTCAAGGTAATTTCTTAAGAGAAACAAGTGTGCTTATATGCTGATAAAAGAATAGTTTAACAGGTAGGGATTGAGTTTTCAATCCAAGAATTTATATGTATTAGTCAAATGGTTACTGAATTGCTTAATAATTCAGAACTTTTCAAACTATTAAGAAAGTATTCTTACACAGAAAATGTATGAAGAACCTTTGCTAGAGCAGTAGCCGCTTACCATAAATTAACTTACTATTGTAAGACTTTGATGCACTTTGGTAGTCTAGAAAAGGGCATCTTGTGTGAGATTTATAATGACAAACCTTGTTCAGAAACACTGTTGATGAAAATAGGCAAATTCATGCTGTAATGACATTTGAGAAAGAATGACAGGATCACTAATGAAAGCATTAATGGTTTTTGCAGTTCTTTAACCTGCAAACTTGATTGAAAAGGTGCATTTGATTTTTATTCCTGTTTGAGTCATTCAGATTCTACTACTACTATAAATTTTGAGACCTAATTTAAAATACGTCTGAAACCTGTCAGAACATCTGAACTTTTTTATTTCCTAAATATAAGACTCATTAATTTCCATGTATATCCTATCAATTTGTTTAAATGTCTCTATGACCCTTCTCACTACTAGCATAGTTGCTATCAGCTTTTTAAGCCTATGACACTTCCACACTGTGTTCTGACATCACTTTAATATTGTGAAATATATGTTCTCTTTAGTCTACTGAGAAGAAGAATTTATAAAGATGTTCTCTTAAAAACACAGAGAAAGATAATATGGGTATTTTTTAGCAAAAATCTAATAAATTTGAAATCTTGGTTTCATCATTCAAGCAAATCTCTCATGGATTTCAGAGCTCAGTTCTGAATATTTTTTTTCCAATGGAACATTTAAACTACCTCATAAAGGAGCAATAAATAATGAAGTTTGAAATAAATAGTTAACTGTTACAAGCTTAATTTTACCCTACTTAAACTAGTTTTAAGTATTTTGTGACTGATTTGTCCTTTTACATCAATTCCTCTCAACCAAGTCAGAAAAAAAAAAAGGTACCCATTTTGCTTTATTTATTTTTAATTCTGGATACCTTTACCTCCCTTAATTTATATGAAAACCATTATTATTTGTCCTTTTCCAGAATCTCTGCTGAATACCTTGAAAGCTCTTAGTATTCATAGGACCTTGTTGTGCTTGTTTACTAAAATGTAATTAAGGAGAGAAGTCTGCAGGTTTGATAGAATTTGTTTTCAGATAAATCATCAACTTTGTCAGAGTAAATTAGGCATTTCATCCTGAACTTCAGATATTTCAATTGGAACACTTATGCTGTTGGTGAATGAGACATTTCTGTCAGGAATGTTCTATGTGTATGGCTCTAATTGGTCCAGTTTCACATTAATGCATGAAAGGATCCTTTGTCACTCTTCTATTCACAAGTTGCAAAAAGAAATATGGCAAAACCGTCATTTCTCCTGTTTGCATTCATCTCAAAACAAAAAGGAAAGATAAACAATTGTGACCTTTTTTTTTTTTGACAGAACACAATTTAAATAAAAACAATGTCAAACCCAGAATATATCAGAATTAAATGTTGTCTTCTCCTGATGTATTTGCAAAATAAATGTTAGAAGTGAGAGCACTTGAAGTAAATGAAAATGCAAAGGATCGATTTTCTTAACAAAAGGAGATTAAATACAACATAACTGAATCCATCACATGGCCCACTCAGTCCAATAGCCTGTTTGCCATATTATGCAAGATTGTTCTAGGAAAAGCCACTAAACTCCAAGTAACATAAGTATGATGAGATTACATACAACTTTCCAATTTACAGAAAATAACACCCAAGAAAAACACTGACAATCTCTGCAAAAGCTCTAATTTGCTATAAATAAATGTTCTAAGCAAACACAAAATAAGGCTGATCCTGTTATGCATGTGAAATGAGAAAGACCATGAGAAGCATCCCATCTGTTTGCAATCATGAGCTGTGTGCTCTCTTAAAAGTTGTGTAGCTGCTTTTTGTGGGTTTTTTTTGAGTCCTTGTACTAGTTTGAAACCAAACCAGTGAGAGATTCCAAGTTAGAACTACAATTTAATAGGAAATTAAAATAAATGCAGTAGTACAGAAACACTGACAGAGTCAGGATGCAACCTGACACCCTGTCGGTCAGGGTGGTGGTAGCAGTCTGATAGCAGCTGGTAGCAGCAGGTGGCTGCAGTCCTCTTGACGTGACAGGTATGGGTCTGTTGAAGCAGTGATCCTGTAGAAGGATCTTCCTCTGAAGGTCCAGTAGTGGTTATGTAGCTCTTGTCCTCTGGGAACTCTGTCGGTAAGGGCTGCTGGTGGTGTTCCAAACCTCAGATTATATCCAGATAGGAATGCTTGGTTCCTCCCCCTGGGTGGAGCATCTCACAATGGGCTGATGTAATCTTATGAGTCATGCAGTGAGGCCTTGATGGCCCATTAACAGAAGATGTCTCCCAGAGGGAGTTATCAGGGATATGTCATGGAAGAGATAAAGAACACTGCCCCACCTGGTTTTAACAGCTTATGGAGATGGTGATAGAATACATACTTTTGGTTACATCTTACATTGTAACCTAAGCCAATCCTCCTATCTTTGTATCTGACTATCCAATTACTCCATGCTCTGTCTGATCAAGGTAACAGAGGTAGTTTGTATATACTGATATGATATGATGTGAGCTGTAGTAAACTAAAAAAAAAAAAAAATTAGTCATAGAAATTTAAACTCTGTTGTACCCTAAATCACATCAAGCTCATCATTAACCCAAACTTTTCCCAAACTTAACCCAAACCCAAGTGTGATTTAGGGGGTTCTGTTAAGAATCTGCTCTTTGGCATTGTAGTAGATTAAAACTTCTTAGATGGACAAGTTGCTGATCCAATAGCGTTTCTCGCGATTTTGCATATTTGAAGGCAGCACAAGTGCGGGAAGTTCCCTTTTGTTCCAGCTTTTCCACAGGAGGGGGAGGGGAGGAATCGGCCTTGGGCTCCCTCTCCCAGAGTGGACCCAGGCCTCGCCCTTCCCTCACAGCGGTGGCCACGGGCCAAGCCAGCAGAGAAGCCATCCTGGAGCCGCGGGCAGCTAAGAAACAGCCATAAGATGCCGCGTAGCCAAGAGCAAACGGCGCGGACCAGCGAGGCTTCCTCTCCCCTTCCACACAGCCGATGCAGCCCTGCGCGGACCCGGCAGAAGCCAGCGTAGCCTCCTCTTTGCAGCCAGCACAGCTCACGCCAAAAGAAAGGAACATCATTTGCAGGCGACGAGGACACCTTTTCTCCCAAGTCAGTGAGAAAAGAAAAGTAAAGCAAGTCATATGAGGAGAAAACATGGTGGCTCTAAGGTCAGGAAGAAAGAGAAAGTAAGTCACGTGGGATGAAGCTGAAAATGGCGGCGGGAAAAAGGGGGCAGAGGTGCTTTGGTGTGTAATTTAAAAATGTTTCTTGCAAGCTGGGATAAAAACTGTAATATCACATACTATTTGTGTCTCTTTAATCCATGTTAAAGTACATGAGGAAATGAGAAATCCACGCCTGTGAAAATAAGAAATGCCTGTGCTATGTTATATAGATGTGAAGAGACTTTTAGAGATTTTGAATCAGAGAGCCTTTGTTTTCAAGCTAAAATAATTAATCTTTAAAAGGATTAATAACCCCATGTGATGGCCCATGACTTGCAGTGTTGAAAGGACTGTGAGATTTTCATGGGAGAGATTTATTTTTCACATCAGCAAATTACTGGGCAGATTGCTGAGTTGTGAAGAATTCCATGGCATCGCAGAAGAAACCCTTTTCCTTAAGCATAAGAAAGAGACCTTTAACAACTCTAACACTGACCAAGTCTCATGTTTTGTTACGCTTTGTGCAAGTGAGAAAGAAAGAGGGGGTGCGGGAAGAAAGGGGGGTTTGCTTTTATTTTTTATTATTTCTTTTTACTTTTAATTCTATTAGCAATAAACTTTTCTTTATACAGCAACTGTTTAAGTCTGAACCTGTTTTGCCCGCAGTTTTCCAGTCTTCCTTAATATTCTTTATTCCCACTTATGCAAAATAACAGATCTTGTGGAGCTTGGTGTTTAAAACCTGCATCAAACCATGACACGCGTGGCCTGATACATAATAAAAGTTGCACTTTTTTCATGGCCAGGATGATCCTTAAAACAGCACAGCTGTGTTCCGACATTGTTGTGCCTGATCCAGTAAATCTCCCAAAATACTGCATACTGTGGCATTTCAGTTTGCCCACAACTTCTGATTCATCCCCCTACATCACGTCAGAAGAACAAAGCAAGAGATGAGGTAGCTCATACTTTTACCGTATAAATGAATGGCATCAAACAGGGAAAAATTACATACTCATACCATGAGTATACAGAAGTATCTGTTAGCCATGTGCTCATAGGCATAACAGAAAACCACATAAAATATTAGCAGAAGCAACTGCAGTAAATATAAGACATCCAAGAAGATTCCACTAAACTTTTTTCTAAATCTGTTCTAAATGTAGTTTTGCATATTACCATTTCCAGAATTTGGCTATACAATGAAACATGCTAATTTTTATTTATTTAACATATGGAGACAAAACACTTGAGTGCCAAACAGTTTTAACAGTGAGAAAAAACATTGACTTTCAGTGCTTGATTTATGTAGACGAATTAATTCGAAATTAGAGCATAAGGCCTCCAAGCTTGTAAATTCAAAATATCATGAAGGTCATGTCCTGTCTTTCATAGCTTATTCGGGGATACAAACCAAATTATTGCAAAATTAAATATCTAATCCATCTGTCTTTTGCCTAACGTGTTAAATATTTGGAGAAAATAGGGATATTTTAAAAGAAAAGAAAAAGGCAGTGCCTTAAATTTAACAATGTCCTTTGGTTCAGTTGCACAATTTTCACTGCATTCATTTCTTTCATGATTCATGAAGGGTTCCCAGATCACCAAGTGGTTAAAACCATGAAAATTAAAGTGAAGCACATGTTTATGCTTTCATTGGATAGCGATGTTACTTAACACACTGTAATAATTTTATTAAAACCCTGATAACGCTAAAATAAGTTAATGTTCAGTTAAAATAAATGAGTGCTAAGTTCAATCCTTGCAGAAACATTCTAAGCAAACAGGTGATAAAACAGCTACAAACTATTATAAACTAAATACTACAACTTTCAGGTTTAAAAAAATAATAGTATTAAAAGTTCAGGTTTGCTTACAGAACCATTCTCTCGTCTTTTTTATTTTCTTCTTCTTCCACCCCCGAATCCTTGTATAAGACTCATAAAGTTGTTTCATTACTTACTTAATAATAACAGTAAGCATGTCCCCATATACTTGGCATTGTGCAATTTTTTAACATTTTCTCTTTGTTTAATATCAAGGTAGATTCAAAGTCCAAGAATTTTAGCTTCAAATATTACTAGAGTTCAATTCTAGGTTGACTGGTTGTGACTTGAAACTGTAAGACTGGACACTGCTTTTAGAGTAAAATGTGTTGAATTTGCTGCTCTTACTCTAATTTTTCATCATATGAATTTGAAGTTCCTCATGTTCAACTAAAACATTTCTGTATGTTTTTCTCTTACTAATTAAAAAAAAAGGGCTTATCTGCTTTCAGATGTGTGCATATTTTCTGAAATTACTTCGAGCCTGGCATTAAAATCCATTGCTTAGTATTCCTGTCTGTAAATCTGTTTAACAAATCAATAATCTATGTTAAACAGTTTTCTTATATAAGCCCCTACAAGGGAGCTTTTGCATCTTTTCCTGTTCTTCTTCCTCTCCAGTACACTGACCCATCTCTTTCTTTTCCATGGGTCCTTCTCCTAAACATCTCGTAACAAATCTGACACGTGGCCACAGTGTCTTTAAAATAATTCTAGAATGTTCTTTGGCATCACATTATGTCCTCTACCCTCGTAGCAAATAAGCCCCTGTGTTTTTCACAGTTTTTACAGGTAGGGAGAATTCCTCTTCTGTTTCTTTTGCAAACCCCAGATTGGCAATACCTGAATTATTCTCCTTGATGGACCTAAGGGCAGCTGATTTTAGTGCAAGCTGTGAGCTTGCACTGGTCAGGTTGCTCGGGCTCTCCACATCCTTTATTACTTGATAAAGGGAAATCTTTTTAATATCTGTGAGAAGTATACAAAGAGTAAAGCAAATAATATAATCAGATTTGAGAAAAGCATGACTTAAAATTAAAGGAAGGGCAAAATGAGTTTTTCATTACTTTATGAGTAAGGCTTCTGAAAGGAATAGGTTTTTATTTGTCATAATTTTTTATTCAGCTTGTCCAGAATGAGTAGATAAACACGTAATAGGCTTAAACTCAAGCAAAGCAGATTAAAGTAAATAAACTTTGTAATAGTACAAATGGGGAAACAAACAGTTATGTTTCCTAAGTAGTTGTGAAGTCTCTGCCATTGTCTTCGAAATCACAGTCAAAATCATCAGAAATGTGGTACAAATCACATTCTTTCTGTGGAGTAAGAAGATGGAATAGGTGACCTGTAAAGGTCAGTGCTCTATGGTTTCCAGGACTAAAATTTAATTAAGAAGAACATAATTGGAAGAAGGCACTGGTATATCATAATTGCTGCTTTTATAAGCAATATTGCTTGTAGTCTGAGAATGTTTATTACAGACTGATAAGAGTGTACTGGTTTAACACCTGCTGGGATTTAAACTCCAGGTAAGACAGTCCCCTTCCTCCCTCCCCCTCCTGTGACAGAGGGACAAAGGCAGTGACTACGGATTGGGATAACAATTTACTGAAAGCAAAGAGCAATGGAGTAAGAATTGCACAGTAACAGCAACTATATTAGTAACAAAGGTATACAGAGGAGGAGGTGCTTTACACACAGAAGGTGTTTACACCTTCACTGGGCTGTGCATGGCTGCCGGGACAAAGACAAGATGGCGGATATCCCTGCAGCTCGGCAGTGACACACAGCTGTTCCTGAGGCAAGACAAGATGGCGGCTGCTCTCCGCCGCCAGTGTTCCCTGTCCCTGAGTCTAGGATAACGGAAGACCATGAGAAAAAGACTCTGAAAGCTGGAGCCATCCGTGTTGTGCTGCTTGCTTTTCCAGACTGCTCTGCTCTGCTGGTTCGATTCGCACAGTGCTGCTGCTTTGGATTGCTCAGGTCACTCCACTCTGCTGGGCTCATGCTCTGCTTGGACTCAGCTCCTCTCACCTCGGTTTGTCACTGCTTTGTTCCCTGTGGCTGCTTCTGGTTCACCACTGCTGGGAGTCAAATCTCGGAGCCGCTTTCAGCTGTGTTTGCTGCGTCTTGGAGGAACAGGAAGGGATGATTTGCGTTAGGGGAGGGACAGAGAGAGTCCACACTGTTGGTCCTGACAGTCTGCAGCATTATCGCAGCTGGCACCTTTCCTGAGCAAGAGAGGGAACAGAACGGTGCAATTCTAGGGGTATACTGCTTTTCTCTTCCCCAAAACCACACTACCCAGCAATGACGTGAGTGGTGTAGAACAGCAACTCAGCCATGCCCACGCAGCCCTAAAGTTCTGCCCCCTGCAAGCAAATGTAGGACATTTAGGAGGAGCCCTCTGAGGTTACTTGGTCCAACCTCCAGCTCAGCAGGGCTGACTCTGAAGCTACGTCAGGTTGCTCAATCCTTTTTGCTGATTTTCAGTATCTCCAGGAGTGGAAAATTCATAGCAACTAATTTCAATGTTTAACCACCCCCACTGTGATATTTTTTCTTATAGTTGGAATTTACCTTGAGGAGCAACCGTCTTTTGAATACATACCTGAAAGCATCTATCTTGTCTATAATCACCACAAGGTATCTAAAAAAAAATGAAATATTCCCCATCACTGAAATAATGTTTGACTTTCTATACATAGTACTGAATATCCCAAGTAAGTGAGGACTAATGATTATCTGCCACGTTACATTAATTTCAATAAAAAATTACAACTTAACCTAGGTGATTATTGAATGAGTTCATACAATTCTGAATGTGAAGTGTCTTACTAGACTTAAAGCTAACTTCTGAAACTTAACCCTTTAAGACTGGTGAGAATTCCTGAGAGATCCAAAGGGAACTGATTGGCTTACAGGCAGGTAATTTTCTTGAGCAGTTGATAAACAATGAAAAAATCCCCAAACTCAAACTACAATTATTTATTACAGAGACTCTTCCCATCTTTCTCTCCTGAGATCACAAAACATTCAAATCATTTAAGAAATACAGGTCATGTGTCTGATATGTTAAAACTGAACAGCTGCCAGGTGTGCTGTGTAGAGCAACCCTGACTTGAGGTCTGTTAGCAGCATTCGTTTGATAGAGAAGTTGTTCTGTAAATACCGTTATTGTGTCACGATTAGTTTGTCCACAACTTTAGCTTAACTTGTCCAAATAACTGATGGCTATGAAATGTAGACTTCTTGCTTAGAAAAGGATAAAAGTCTGACAGACTTTTATTCATGCTCTGTTACTGGCTTCTGACTTTTGTAACAGACACCGATAGACACTTCTTATTATTGTGAATTAAAATAAAAGACAAACCCTTTCTTTCAGAGTACCACGACACAGGACACTGTCCATGAAGCAGGAGAAAAAAATACGAATAAATTATTTGTAAGTCGTTAGGAGAAAAAACTAAGTCAAAGAGCTAATTTACATCTTACTTGTGTATTAGACTATTACTGAGGAAAAAATAAACATTGCTGTAAAGGACAGACACATGACTACTAAAATTTCTGAAAGCAGGACATTCAGAACACATTTTTAAAAGGCATTAAGAGTATTTAAGTATCATTGTAAGAACCGAGGAACTACTCTAAATTGCTCTATATCTGGTAGAATCAGGCCTCCTTTTTGGTACTTTTCTCTCCCCTATACATTCTATAGAGTGATTATTCTGCTTTGTTGGTCTATCTTTATTTTTTCTTTTTTAATTATATTAGTGTCTTTCAGAATAGTGTCGTTTTCATTGTCAAAAGTTTCGGAACTCCTTTACCTGCAGTTGTATTGCTTTGTCACCTACCTGAATGTGATATTTTTCAAGTCATACAAAAATTATGTCTTGAAAGTCAGTATTTATCAGCTACAGGTGTGAATTCTTTTTTGACACGTTGGAAAAGACTCTTTAGTTGATGCAATTAAAAGAATTAGAGTGATTATTTGTAATTGCCAAAGCTCTTCCTGTTCAAAAGTAAAATTGATGTAATTGTCAAAAGGACTTGAACATTTTTATGTGTTCTGGATGTAGTAAACAAAACTAATTAAACAGCTATTAGAAAAGCAAATACTAAAAACTGTGGAGTGACATATGTCCTCTAGAAAGAGGGACTTACAGCAGTTTGCTGACTACTCTTTACTTTCTAATCCATACCATTCCATACAGTGAGGGAAAAAAATAACTATTATTACAGGTCAGGAGGAAGAGCTCTCAGTACCTTTAAGGAAAAAAAATGCCTGTTCATAGGAGCTCTATAAGAAGTCCCCTACGGCTCAATTTCTGATGTCCTCCTGTCCTGAAACAAAAATGTCTAACCTGCTCCCTTCCTTCTGCTCTGGAAACCTGTTGAATTTATCAGTTCACTCAGATCTATGTGCTAATTCCCACTGCCTGGGTGAGAATATGTATTATATATATATCATTATATAATAAAAACAGCTGTAGGTCTTTAAAAGATGCTACAAGGATGTCTTTCATAGGCATTCTTTCAAAGACAGAGAGAACATGGCATAAGAGAGAAACTTGTACAAGGCTAGAATGTGACCAGAAATAAGGTAGAAATGTAGATGGTGAAGAGTTCCCAGACTTATGCAGTATTTTTCATTTCCACTTCTGAAGATACTCTGTGAAGAGCGTATATTATTCCCACTGTAGTGATTGAGACAAAGGCTTTCAGGTCTTAGTAGTCAGGCTTACTGTGCCATGAACCAATGTAACTGGAAATTTGAAATATAATTTTAATGTAACACAGGCTATTCCTTACAAGTACTGCTTTTCTAGGTTTTTATCCCAGTGTGCTACACTACACCAGAGGCTATGTAGGTGACAGGATGGTCACACTCAAAGAGTTGCTGTCAACAGCTCAATGGCCAAATGCAGACCAATGAGGAGTGATACTTCTCAAGGGTCGATGGTGGGACTGGCAGTTTAACATCTTTGTTGGTGACAGGGACAGTGGGATCAAGTGCACCTCAGCAAGTTTGCTGATGACAACAAACTGTATGTTGCAGCTGACACACTGGAGGGAAGGGATGCCATCCAGAGGCACCTTGACAGGCTTGAGAGGTGGACCTGTGCAACTGCTTTTAGGAAAATAGCAATCATCCCTGTAGCTCCTGCGGCTAAGATGGAGGTGGCCTTATACTCAAGTGTTAAGCTATTTTTTATGATGAGGTCATCCTATTCTATTTCATCCTGTATAAATACATCAGCTTTCCCCATTTCCATCAATATTGGAGCTGCAAAATTGTGGTTTAAAGATGCTGTATTTGTCACTTGATTGTGGAAGTGGGTCTTACTGTATGCTAGTATTTGTATTTTGTATGTAAGAAGTGGATTATATGTCTGAGAAAAAAGAGACACCCTACTGAGATCAAACACCAGAGAATATCAATGAGATTCCATGTTTCATTTTTATATACTGCACAGTAGTCTTATGAAGCAAGTGTAACGGAGAAATAAATGCAGTTTTTTAGTGAGTAAATTATTTCCTTTTCTTCTCATCTTTTTATTTATGACAGTGATTGAATTTAATCAGAATGGTGCAGAATTTGCTTTAATTTTTTTGCAGCATGCTGTGTTTCAAAGGCTAAAATTTATCCACAAGATTGTTCCCACTAACTAGCTGTCACAGATCACAGGAACAATGCTTTTCTCTGACCTCATCTAACTTCTGTGTAGGAATCTCTATATTCAAAAAAGAATAAAGAAAACTTTTAATCAAGAACATGAAGAACTAACGACTCAGCATGTTATCTAGATACCATGATTAGCAGAAGATGAAAATTGTGTTACTACCATTTTATCCTCAGTTCTCCCTAAGTTCTTTTCCTTCAAAAAGATGTTTGTGTTTTACAAATACTTTTTGATTTATTGCTTCATAAATTATAGTATTTGGTTGAAAATGCAGGACCTTTTATATGAGATCAGTCTCCGAGGACTGTATGGGGCTTGCAAACACAGAAGTGATAGCAATTTAATTCAAAAATTGGTCTTCTATTTAGAATATTTTCTCTTCTTAATAGCTTCATATATCTTTTGTCTGACTCCAGAGCCAAAAGAGAGGTTTTGATACTTTCAGCAGGTTCCCATTTTATTTCCAAGCTTTTCTATTGAACATTGTCATAAAACATACCTGAACAGTAATTCTACTAGTGGAACATCTAAAAAGGATTTTATTTCTTTTTCATTACTAGATTTTTCCCCTTATTTCACAGTGTTGTTACCACAGGTCTCCTGCAGGCTGTCTGTGGCCCTTTTACACTCCTACTAAAAAATTTTCTGGCATCTGAGTAGCTGATATAGAGAGACTTCAGAACCTTGATATTACTAAAATTCACAAGTACTATTATGCCCTGAGTAAAACTCTGCATTTTTTTAAATTTAAATTTTGCTTAATAATACAAGTCCTAGACAGAGCAGTGAGGGGGAAAATTTATGGGAGGATATCTTTCTGAAAGGGCTTCTTCCTCAGCATGTACCATACATATACACAACTATGTGTTCAGATTTTGTTAATAGTGTCACAGACAAGAGTTCCAAATCTGCCACATTGTTTCTGCTTTTTCTTCCGTTTTCCAAAAAATAACCACTGTTTACTGTAGGAGTTTGAGGATGCCAAGTACTTCAGATTCTGCAATATTTCTGTTATTCTATTAATTTGAAGTTTCCTTCATATATTAAAATGTTCTGTTAAACAGAGCATTATGTCGCTGTCTTCTCTGTATCATTGTATTTTCTGGCATGCTGATACTCAAATAATAGACTATCTACTGCTCTAGGACTTTTACATGCGTATAATACAAAGAGATCATTAACTGTGTTTATTTACAACATCCTGAGAGACAAAATGGACATTGCAATACACAATGAAACATGGGAAAACACAGGATATGGAAATAAAAATTACCAAGGTTTCTTGTACTTCTTATGTATGAAGGAAATGTAGTTTCAAGTCGGGTGTTTTTCAGCTGTGCCTTTTTACTTCATGAACTTTAAGAGTTCCTGAGTGAGCTTTTAGGTGGAGCATACCAGGTTACATATCCTTAGCATGTTCTTGCATATGGAACTTCTGATAGCACAAAATAAGTTATGGAGAAATAGTTCACAGCTTTCACAGCTTTCCTCTTCCTATACTCCACCAATTTCTTTAAAATAAATATTTTGGTTAGGATTAGACCCTATGACTGCCTTACACTGAGGATATTTTCTCTGTCATGCCTCTAATACTGTAGACACTTTTACAAATGGAGCCTTCTGTTTCTACTTAGCATTATCACCTTGTTGGCACGAAAATAGGGCAATAAGTAGAAATGGGAGCAAAATGGCTTATTGTAATATACACAAAGTAGGTAAGAAAAATGATGGTTTTAAAAACTGAGTCAGGGAAATTAATTATGCTTTCTCCTAATATTTTGAAAAATGGCAGGTAAAATTCAGTTCTCTCAAGTTCTCTGGTTAATTTCATGGGACAGGATCCTTTCTGTATTGTCCCTTCCAAAGTAATACTTTCCAGAATATGTGTATCATTCTTTATCCATTTCTACGGCAAAATTATGTGGGCCTTTAATCCTTTTGGTGTTTCAAATATAGTGTCAGTGGAGTTGATGTTATAGAGTCTTATAATCTTTTTAATTTTGTAAAGAAAGGTGATGTAATACTCATGCTAAATAATGGTCATGGTTGATTTTAAGTAAATATTAGTGGTTTTCTTCAATAAGAGGTCTTATAATTGATCACCAGGTGGTATGAGAAAAAATTTACAATCAAATAACTTCATTCTGACACAAAGCTAGAACTAAGTCTTTATCCTAATCAATTGTTAGCAAGCTCAATTCAGCTTGCAAGTAAAATAAGACTAGAGCAACCTCTTTGTTTGCTAACACTTGTCTTCCCTTGATACTTTCTAAACAATTTTACAACTGTTATTTTTTAGCACATTTCTTCTTATCAATTCTGCTTCCTTATTTATGTATGTCACAGTAATAAAGCTAGTAAACACTGTTCTCAAAAAATAAAGTTACAAAAAGTAAACCAGTACCTTCCTGTCATCTAGTTCTTTATCATGATCAGTGAGCTATCAAATGTCTCTTAACAGAACTTTTACTTTAGATATCTTCTTGATGTTTGTGTGGTACATAGACCACTCGTCAGCCAATACTGCTATAAAATAAAGTGCTAGTAGAATTTATGTAATTAAACTAAATAGAAATAAATTATAAGTACTTCCTTTCTGATGATTCATTTCATAGGTTAAAAAGTATTAATAATGAATCATGTTCTGTATATTCTTGAAAAAGAAAACTATCAGATAGGAATGATGGGAGGGGGTTATATATCGTGAGACACACTTTAACCACATCTTTGGGAAAACTTAATGACCCTCCTGGTCTTAATTAAACAAATGGCTTATCAGTGTATAATCAAAATCACTTATTATTTCAAGGTGGGGTCTGAACGCATTAGTTTGAGATTGCTGATCAAAAGTACCATTTCACCACAATAAATTCTTCTCAATCTTTTATCAAACTGTTTGATAATATGGTTTCTTTATGGAATAAACATCTGCATTTATGACACATATATGAGAGTAAATAACCCACACTGTGAGTTTTAGTTTAAAATGCGTATCTCAAATGATGGTATTGATCTGTATTCTGTACACAAAACTTTATGCACATAACCACAGTCTAAAATTAATTAAAACCCTGGTTTAGTTAGCACAGTTGAAACAACCTGTTAAGTAACCCAGGAGTTAATTCTGTATTTTCACCTGAAAAATTGTACTGCCTCTTTCCTTTACAGTGATAGATAACTGAAGTTATCAAAAGGGACAAAACACATTATCATGGGTACAACAGAACTGGCATGTCATTAAATTGCTCCTCATCAGCTAATTTGGGAACTGATTGGATAAATACTGCAAAAATCTTTTCCACCTCAAAGGAAGGAATGTTAATTCTACATCTACTGTTGATGGGCTCATGTCTAATTGGAATAGGCAATAATGATCAAGTGTACAGTTTCATAGCGCTTACTGAGATAATAAGCAGCTTTTATATTGTCATTTTCAAGCCACGCCAATCTCTCTTTCTGCAGTGATTTCTCATCTGTATCAGTATGTGTTGGGTGCTGAGGTCCTATACAGTTGATTGTAGGTTCTTTGTGTTAATATTTTCACAGTATGGTAGTACATTTTTATCTATGCTTGAGGTTGTATTTTTCTTTCTTTCAGGGGTTTTCTTTCTTCAGATATTCACTGATACTGAACTGGCACCTTTTAGATTGATATTACACGTTGAGAACTGTCACCAAAGTCAGTTCAGAGAACTTATAGACTGTATTATAAATACATAAAAATAAAATAAATAAGTGTAAATCGGTAAATAGGTAAAAAAAGGTAATTTTTAAAATCTGAAGGTAAAAATACAATTTCTGTGCTTTATTTTATAAAAGGGAGAGAAATCACACCAACAAATCTTTCTCAAAACTTACATGTATAACAACTAATTTGAAGGGAAATTTATTCAGCTTTCCAACTGAAAAAGTGACTGGTTTTGTTTAGAGATGTCAGAAACTTATTTTTTTAAAAATAAAAAAAATAATAATAATATTTTTTTTTTTTCCCATGAATGAGAACAAAACGTGTACAATTTTTATTTATTTCTAAAGGTCCGTGTGGCTGCAGACTCTACATTTAATCTTTAACAAACAATAAGGATTCTCGTAAGAGGAATATTTTTTTCCATAGCATTTTGAACACTGATGGCCTAAACAAATATGCAAAAAGTGTGAAATTTTCTAATTAATGTGAAGTAGTTTTATTTAGAGTGGACTCCCAACTGCACACTGAAAGCAACTCTTTTATAGCATGTTTTAAACAGTCCATCTTTCAGCAGATCTATAATAATTATTCATTTAGTGATGTTTATTCTGAAATTATGACTGAATTTCAGATTTATCGCAGAAAAGAGGTTGCTTATCAGGTCTTTTGAGGCATGATCCAAAGAATGCCATTGTGGACTTACAGGATATTTCCAGTGATAAGAGAGACCTAGACTCCATGCTTTCAGTTCTGCACCTGCACTGACTCCAAAAATTGCTTTGTATAAAAAATATATTAAAAGAAAAGGAGTCAGGATGAAACTTAATCTTCCATGATAGACAATAGGCTTTTTATGACTTCTTCTTTATATTTTTTTTCTCGTACTTTTCAGTGGAACTGTGTAAGACACCTGCTTTCTGAAGTGGGGCACAAGGGGATTGCAGAGGGTCCTCCCTGTGTTAGAAGTGCCTAAAGCACCACACACTGAACAAGGGGACTGCATAAATGCATTGAGGTTTCTGCACCCTGGGCTAATACAGAAAGGAATTGTCTCTTGACCACTTTTTTGTTGTTGTTGGGGTTTTTTTTTGTTGGTGGAGTTTTTTGTGGTTGTTTTCTTTTTTTTTTTGAGGGCATGGAGAGAATGAGAAACCTCAACCTTTCATCATGAATTAGATAGCTTTCCAAAATGTCCAATAGTTAGCTTCCTCAAGGAGTAGTGAGAAAAGAACATCATGTTTCTGGACTCAGAAATCTCTGGGACTTTTAAGACAGATGCTGATGGACTTAGCTATTGCATACTGGTAGTTCCAAAGAAGAGTATTCAGGATTACACCACAACTGAAAGTCAAATGTACACAAGTGACAGTTTAATGTGCCTTTCATTCATTTGGCATTTCAGTCCCAGGTATGATTCATGGCAGATGCTCTTTCTCCTGGGCTGCAAACATAGAGCACTTCATCACCTCTGCAATTGTCTACCACAGGAAAGTGGTCTCTGACTAGAAGAGACTAAGTTTTGGAGAAAGAAGCACAACCATATGAAAGCACAGATTTCCATTTAAGAATATAATTTACTCTTTCTAAAACTTCTTCCTACATGGCTGCATCTGATTTGGGCAGTGGTAGAACAGCCAGTGTGATGGTACTGGAAGTGCCATTTCTATGAGAAAATGGAATCAAATAGTTTTCTCTTAGGTTTTGAACTTTTAATGCTCCTAAATGCAAATTTCTCATATAGAAATACTTGTCGTTGAAGCTGAATCAAGTTTTATTATAGGTCACACCTCTGCCCCTTTCTGCCCCTAATATTCTGAGATAATATTCAAAACCAAGCATTATCCATTGATAGAAACATTAATCAATGTATTGGCATTCCAATACTCTGGAATTTTTTTTATTTTTGTGAAATTAAATAGCTAAGTCCAGAAAGAAAAACTATATAGTGCAATGTGGAAGAACTCAAGGCAAACTAAAACAACTGAACAAGGGAAGAAGAAATCTCTTGGTTTACTCCAAAAGCTTTGTTAAAAAAGCTTTGGAAGTTTCATTTTCTCTGAGAATTAAGGATTCAATCTAGTCCTTCTTTCTACTGAGGAAAGCAGAACCAGGTAGGAATACATTTGTTATTTGTGGTATGTTGACAGCCTTTTTTATTTAAAATACATATAAATAACAAATATTTACTCAGTTCAAATGCTCTTTGAGCAAAGTGTTTAAATAAAGTCATACAGTGACAAAATGCTGAGCATTAAGCTACTATGGGCTACAATTCATGTCTTAAATTATTTTCTCCTGAGTACAGCTATAACTACTGCAGGAAAGGCAATTCAAGAACACATCTTGAATTGTGGTTATTTCAGAACATGTTCAAATCACAAGGGAACAGAAATGCATGCTGTATTTGAGAACTTGTGGGAGCCTGATTTTTAAGAATTAATAGAATTTATTTATTCTTTATGATGACTTGAAAAATTAGGTATTGCTTCTACTTCTCTTAGATGTAAAAAATAATAAAATAAAAGTGCAATTTTGGAAGGAAAAGTACCAGTTATAACATCTGACTAGGAATGTGTAGATTTTTACATTAAAAAGAGATAGATTCTTTGTAGAGGTTGTTACAGAAGTCTCTCAACTTTTTTGCAGTACTTTTTAAATAAAGAAATTGTAATCAGTTCCACTTTATTAAAAATGAAAGTTTAAATCTAATTACTTTGACATATTAAAAAGTGAAATAAATGAGTAGCTATGTATAACTAGAGATACTCCTTCTGAGTAAGTTGATTTATAAATATGTTTAAGCATCCTCTAATTATTTAAAAATAGAAACGAAAAATTTTCCTGTTGCTTCCCAGGGTATAAGGGTAATAGTTGATTAGTCTACGGGTTAGCTGCACAAATTCCTTAGGGTAGAATTTGGCAAGAGATTAAAGCACTTGAACTCAAATGTCTGTTTGTTAATGTCTACATGTGGAAGATGCCTAAGCTTCCCTTAGGTCTACACAATGTCAGGCAATACTCTAAACTGAGCCTAGAAATCCATTTAGCTCATCAACCAGCCCAGCAGCAATGCAATTCACTTGCTTAAGCATATCCTGGGGTACCTGAGAATGGAATTGTCAGATATGGCAAAAGACCTGTTGAAAGTCACTCACTTCTGCAGCATGAAGTGAATTAACTGAGTGAAGCAGATATGCTGCCTGCATGCGCATATGATTCAGGTGCCTTGGTCTCCTCCTGAGCTTCTGAGGCATCACTGGCTCAGCAGATAGATTGTTTGCTGGATGGGATATCTCAGATGACCCTGTGCACCCAGGTATGGCCAACTGAATCACAATTTACATGTCCCTAAAAGCTCCCAAATTAAATGTCTGGGTACATTGGTTCTTTGGCCAAAATTTGGTTGTTCAGGGACATAGAAGGACGAACATTTCTCTCAAAACAGGTAGCAACAAAAACATTTTGCCTTGCAGTTTTCCCTATAAATACCTTTAAATAAGGAAAAAGAAAAACAACCCAAACATTAGAGCCTAATTTTTATTTAGACCAAATAGAACATAGTCTGTTGTAAGGGCAAGGAAAGCCTTCTTGTTGCAGATTTTGCCATGGCAACTTTTCAAAGTGCTTTGTTACTTCATGGAGCAGAAGTAGTAGGGATACCTGGGGTGATCTTGGTTACCACAACTTTTCCATGACTGTTATTGGTGTGAGTCTTGCCATAAAGGGACCTATTCCCCAGAATTTTTCATATAAGCATGACAAGGTATTGCTTCAGGCTTAGATGATAATAAAATTGAATGAAAATTAATGGTAAAAGAAGTATATCCTAGACTGTATTCCAAATGAAATACAGGATTCCTAGAAGTAAAATGTAAAGGTTCATTTGACTATTGAAGTAAGGTGAAATTTATAAGAACAATATTGCTTGTACTGTTAGAACTAGCAGAAAAAACCCAGAACATAAGTGTCAAATAATGAATTCTTCCCAGAACAGAATATTGATGCTTAGGGACAACAGAAAGACAATCAATGAAGTTTTTTCCCCTTTTCAAATACTCTAAAGTGGAATAAAAATGAGCTGAAAATAGCAAAAATATGTGTTTTGTTTGACTAAAAAGTAATTTGATCAATTTCCATTATTTAGTTTCTTTCTGAAGCGTGAAGGAAGAATAGTTGCAGTTATTTGCTGACAGAAGCATTCCTCACTTCAAAAGTAGGCAAATAAGTATTCTTTAATTCATTGACAATTTTTCCTAAACAGATCTATCATGTTTGTCCTTGGTTTCTTTAAGCATTTCACTGTTTTGAAATAAAAAACCCCTAGGGAAATCTGAGACTGACAAAGTGTTGCTGTCTCTCTCCTCAATTTCTCCTCCTGGATTTAAATAAATGCTATGCAATCAAAATCAAAGAAGGTTGTTCAATAAATGTGGGATGGCTTATGCAATTTTTTTTTTAATGTTTCATATCTCAGTGGCTGCCAGAGTGTCTCGATTAGTTGCTTCTATTTTTACATACAAATGTTTGTCTGCAGCTTGAAATTGTCTGATGAGTAAGCTTATGTCACTTTCCAAAGTCCAACAAATAGATGGATTCAGCACAGCAACACATCTTGTGATAAAATCATTACCTTTGGTTACATCTTTCTCACTATCTTTCTAGAGTGACTAGGATCTGGAGAAGCAATAGTAAATGCGAATTAGTTCCATTTAGTCATCCATGAATCAAAATAGTTAATTTTAAAAATATACTATCATTAATATCTGATTTCAAAGCTGATATATTACAATAATTTTGGGAATAGTAGTTAACCACCACTGAGATTTTGAGCTGGACAGTGGAAACCTTTTCAGAGAAAAGAGAAATACTAATTTCAGTGAATAACTTGCAAATTTTCAGATTACTATGTATTGTATAATTTATGTTCTTTGGTTGAACAGTCGAAAAGCTACTGTAAGAATTCCAATGCCTATATATTATCAGACTTAAATTTCAACTATAAGCACAGTTTTGTCAGTCCTCACACTTACCTGTGTGCAAAGCCTTTGTATATTCTACAAGTATCCTAGTTTGCCTCAGGGCATCCCCCTCACAGTGGCACGTAGGACATGGTTATCCATATTTCTGAGTTCCTGAAGAGCTGTGTTACATTCTAAGTTCTTAAAGAGCTGCATGTTTTGTGCAGCATGTTACCTGAGGTAATCTGCTCATCTGAGTACTACAGCTTTTCAGATACAGCCTTCCTGCCACGTGATTTAAGCAGACTACAAATCCCTGGATTTACCATTACACTGTAGGAAAAACACTTNGTTTTTTTTCATTTTCTGTTGGAAAAAATATTTTTTTTTTTTTTTTTTTTTTTTTTTTTTTTTTTTTTTTTTTGTTCTTGTTGTTCTTTGTGAGTACAAAATACAGCTGTGTTAAAAAAAAAAAAAAGTTGCATAAGTAATAAACAACCATCTGGGCAGATGTATGCAAGTGGTAGAGTGGGCTGCAGTCCTTCAGGATAAACCTGCTCCTGTGGGGGAAATACGTGCCCCAGTGGGGTTGTTTCTCACACTTTCTGACCCCACTCCATCCTCACTCTGTCCTGCAGCGTTTTTCCCTTCCTTACACACGCAGTCTCCGCGGTGCCCCCGCCCGGCCGTGGGCTCAGCCGCGCCCTGTGGTGAGTGGTTGGATCCAGCTGGAACCGGCTGTGTCCGGCTGGGGCAGCACATCAGACATGCGCTGGAATTGTGTCAATTTACCACACAGAACAGCTGCTCATACAGACATATTCTCACACAATGAAAGAACAAGAAAAAACACCAGATATTAACGGTACAGAATTTCTAAACCTTTTTTTTTTCAGCTGAAGCATAAACTATCAAATGAAACATTTGATTTGATGAACTTTCTTGCAGTCAAGTAGCAAATTATTTCCAGAGCACTTTATGTCACATTCAGCTTTCCATCTGTTCTTGCTTTAGTTGGATGTCGTGGTCTAACCCCAGCCAGCAAACAAGCCCCACGCAGCTGCTCGCTCACTCCCACCAGAGAGATCAGGGAGAGAATTTGAAGGGTAAAAGATAAAAAACTCACAGGTTTATGGATGCTGAAAAAACTTCAGCAGAGAATTTCTTTAGCTCTCTGCAGCACTTTTGTGAAAGTTCTGTCTTTGCCATGCAAGTAACTCAAAACAATGTTACCGTTTTATAAACTTCTTGCAGCTGCAGGCTGTTTTGCAGAATTGTTATGGTTCTAACTAGAAAAACATCCAGAGATGGGTGTCTTAGAACTTGGCCAATTCCCTTAAGGGATGGATGGCAAAAACCAATTACCTTATGCCATTTCATACACTTTTGCGAACTAACATATAAAAGCCTTCTGATAAATCATTAAAGGGGGGGGTTTGCCTTGTTTCCTTGTAACCCTGCGCCTGGACTCTGTGTCGTTTCTCTACTCGTCCGTGGGGAAAACAGCGACACAGGTTAAGATAAAGACAGTTTAACAGGGAAAGGAAAAGCTGCACACACAAGCAAAGCAAACCAAGGAATTAATTCACTGCTTCCCATGGGCAGACAGGTGTTCAGCCATGTCCAGGAGAGCAGGACCCCATCACACATAGTGGTTACTTGGGAAAACAAATACCATCATTCCAAACATCTTCCACTTCCTTCTTTTTCCCTCCTCTTTACATTCTGACTCTGATGTCATATGGACTATAATATCCCTCTGGTCAGTTTGGGTTGCCTGTCCTGGCTGTGTCTCCTCCAAATCTCCCATGCACCCCCAGCCTCCTCGCCAGTGTGGCAGTATGAAAAGCAGAAAAGGCTTTGGCTCTGTGTAAGCCCTGCTCAGCAATAACAAAAACATAGAATCACAGAATCACAAAATTAACTAGGCTGGAAACAACCTTGGAGGTCATCGACTCCAACCTATGACCTAACATTACTTTGTCAACTGGATCATGGCACTGAGTGCCACATCCAGTTTTTTCTTAAGTACCTCCAAACATGGTGACTGCACCATCTCCCTGGGCAGCCCATTCTAATGCCCAGTTAGTCTTTCTGTGCAGAACCTTTTCTTAATATCCAATCTAAACCTCCTCTGACACAGCTTAAGCCTTTTTCCTCTTGTCCTGGTGCTCATTGCTTGGGAGAAGAGGCCTACCCCCATCTGGCTACAACCTGCTTTTAGGCAACTGTAGAGGGTGATAGGGTCTCCCCTGAGCCTCCTCTGTTCCAGGCTAAACACCCTCAGCTCCCTCAGCTGTTCCTCAAAGGACTTGTGTTCTAGATCCTTCACCAGCCTTGTTGCCCTTCTCTGGAAACCCTCCAGCATCTCCCAACATCCTTCCTTAACTGGGAGGCCCAGAACTGGACACAGTACTCAAGGTGTGCCCTAACCAGTGCCGACTGCAGGGGAAGAATCACTTCTCTAGTCCAGCTAGCCACACAAAACCGTGTTTATCCTCTGACATTGCAAATCTGACTTGGAACATTCAGAGTGCATGTTTTCATTCATTTTTATGAATGCTAGTGTGTGTTCCCATCCATTGAGGTAAACTTCCTGTAAAGTGAGCTATTCCCCAGAATTTTTGATGTATGGCTTGATGCCTTAGGTTTTAACTTTTATATTTTTTCAAATCCTGTACTGCTTAGTGTGTAACTCTGAAGTTTCTTGTAGCCTGCTAGCTGCTGTTCTCTTATGCCAGATAGACATAACAAAGCTTCTCAAGCCTGCTCTTCAAGGACACCCAGACTGTCCTAGGCCCAAATGTGTAAACTAACATCTTTAGAAGGGGGGTGAGCTTGGAGAAATTATATCATTAACTGAAGCTTTAACTGGAGAATTAACCCTGATATGCAAATGAACCAAACTTATAAAAGTGTGAAGAACTTGTGACTCAGGGTCCATCTTGGGTGTCGCCTTTGGCCTGCTCAGGGTGTACCTTTGAAGGCCTTTAGAATAAATATCTACCTTTATTCCCTTATTCCTGTCTAGTCTCTGTTTTTTAGGTGGCCACATCAGGCATTAGGCTGACCAGGTATTTCTCCTGGGTTAGATGTTTGATACAAAGTAATGGTAAGGGAAATATGTTTGCAATTAAAATAAAATGCGGTATTTGTAGTATAATTTCCAGGAGAAACATTGCATACTGTAATGCTGCATTTTAAGTACAAATGGAAAAAACCACAAATTATAGGCATAACTTATATTACCAACACAATTTAGCCATTTTGTTAACACATTGCAATTTCAGATTCCATAAGTACAGTGTTTTACATTAAATTTTATTCCTGTATAAGCAGAATAATTTTTATTACAACATGATACCATAAATAACAAAAAATAACTTTGTATTCGTTTCTATACAGGGACTACACAGATTTTCCTTGTACTAACCTAGTGATTTAGTTAAATTGTTTTGAAACTGCCTCTAAATTCTTTAGAATTTTTGACGTATTGTATGTATTCACCTTTCCCTTTGCCTTTGTTTCTTTGCTTTTTAAAAAATGAATAAGAGACAGATGAGAGAAAAATAAACAGTAAATTACATGTACAGCTCTACTTACTCTTTTAAAATTCTAAATTTTTAATACAGAAATGAAGCGAGCTTGAATTCTAATTATCACATAGCTACACTGTTTCCTCTTACTCTGTTTGGGAACCTGAATACTGCATCAAGCTTGCAATCAGGATAAGGGTAGTCAATTAAAATTATGAACACAAGATTGTTGTTTCTGGAAATGTACAAAAAGAAGAGGATTTCATCACTTAGTGTATCATAATTTAGCAGGTCTGAAGTTATTTTGTGAACATGTAATTTACATGAAAAAAATTAAATGTTTTATATTATGCCACAGCATTTAAAAAAAAAAAGGATATGTAGGAGAACTGAGATTTCTGATGGAGCCTGGAATTTCTTTCTAGTGGGTTATTATAGTTAAATTCCTAAAACAGATTTAGCAGAAGGACTAAGATCCACCTTTAATTTTCCACAAAATTTTGGATCAAACAAAGCACAACCAAGATTACCTTTCATAGCTGTAGAACTTGGAAGCTTTCTGAATCTACTTATATGAACAGTTGCAGAATGTGATTCTGTAACAAATTTTTTTCTGTTTACTCGGGAATGCTTCTGCATCAGGAAAAATTTATATAAACATGTACATTGCATTTAAAAGGTATTTTTAAAGAAGTGAAGGAAAAAAGTTGTATCTCTAAGTATATGGTTTTAAAAGGTCATTCAGTGGCTTTAGATTTTGATAACTGGTCATGTTTTTGAATAACTAAAAGAGTAAAGGAAGGTAGTTGAACCTGAAAACAGCAAAAGGTCATTATTATGATAATCTGTATTTGCTTGAATCATCAGATTCATATTACTCGAGGCTTTGCTTTACAAGAGACATACCAAAATAGGAAACCTATTAGTTTTTCGTAAAAAGCCATGAGTATATTGAAAATAAATATTTTTTTTTCTTTTTCAAGATAATGCTATTTTAACTAGCTGTGGATTTTGAAAATATTATATCACATCTGTAGAAGTTATTTAATGGAAATCTTAGCTATGCTAGTAAGATAGCGTGAATTTCAGAAAATTTGCTTGCCTGACTTATCACAGGCAGACTGTGTGAACATACTATACTATTTATTATATTTACAGAATTGATTTTAAAATTTCATGTGCAAAAAAGAATTGAAATTACTGTTTGTACAAGTTCTCATCACATTATTTAGAATTTGTACATTTTTGTCCAAAACAAAATCATATAAGCAAGTGTTAAAATGGAACTAGTAAACAGTTGTGCACATCTGTTAAGTGCACGTTTATTACACTGCTTATGGTAAAAAAGTAAGGAGCATCAAATCAGCCTGAAACTAGAATCCTTTTCTTCATCAATGTTTTCATCGACACATGTGCAAACAGTCCCCCAGTAGGGGACTGGGCAATTGGAGGAAATGTAAAACATAGTCATAGTGTTCATTTTGCATAATCAAATGCATTATTTTTGTTACACGTAGTATCTCAATTCTTTTACTGAAAATAAACACAAGATAAAGGATCTATGACAGCAAATGATTTTGTGAGGTCATACACTGAAGAACTAATTAGTGAGTGCTGCTCTTTTGCAATAATAATAAACATTCTGAGAAAATCACAGTCCTGTTTTTTTTCAGGTGTAGGAGCTGATATTCCAATGTTCCAGGTTATTTGTAATGCAAGCAATTTTATAATCTTCACTACATTTTTTAACTAGAGTCTCTTGCACAGTCTGGAAGTACCAATTCAAACACCATTTATTGAGGAAATTGTTCTGTGGCAAAACACAAAGACCACTTTGATAGAACTACTTTGTTTTAGATTGATCTGTCCGTAAGGACATTACCAGAAAGAATTAATTCCAATTTATGTGTAAAGCACCATGCACATACATCACCATTCTGCATTCCTCTGCTTGTCATCTGAAATGGTTGGTTGATAAAAGGTAAGGGGCTTTGTCATTATCCCTAGCACCTGGGAAATGGTCCAGTGTAAATTCAATCTCAGTGAATTATTAAAGGCATTTTAGGATTTGTGAACTTGATAATGATATTTTGTGAGTATTCATTACCACTGCAATTTAATATTACTACAGAAATCGAATTAAGAGACTAGTAGCTGGTAACAGCTTTGGGATGTAATTTATGATCATGAAAGATAACAAATCCACACTTTACTACTATGTCAGCAGTGTTTTGTAAAACATGCTTAAAGAAGCTAATTAAACTTCATAAGGCCTCTTGTAGCATTGTAATCTGTCACAAGCTTTAATCTAATGAACAACTTAAATGATATTCTACTGTAGAATAAAGTCTGAAGTGCTTGATCTTACTTAAAATTGGAATATAGTTGTTTCCCGGAAGAAATATCTGAAATATTCTGACTCAAGTAACTCCAAATTGTGGTTTAACATTACTTGTGCGTTTTAGCATTGCAGTGAGTTAGACAAAGTGCTAACTTTCATTATGTTTAATTGATCTATAGTTAATTTATTCAGAAAAGAGCTGCTCACACTGAAAAAAATAAATAAAATCAGACAGCCATGTAATAGTAGGGAAGTAAATGCTCAGTTGGTATGGAAGACAATAGCTCTTGTAGCAAGATAGCTTGTTGATACAGCACTGTCAGGTGACTGGAGTTTTAGTGGACTGGTACAGTTCTGTGTCATAGTCTTAGGTGAAGTCAAGAGGCTTTCATCAGCTTTAGAAGGAACTTGAAACTTCACTGTGAAGAAAAGTGACTAAAAAATAGAATGTTGACTAATTGAGCAGTGCTTCCGCACTTCATTTGGTGCTCTGAAAGTTAAACTGAGGGAAAGAATAAATCCTTCATCTACCTTTAGATGTTACTTAGGACACAGTGAACATTGTTGAATCCCAGCAGTCCAGCCAGGACAGGCACAAGCAGTGTTTGACAAGGTGCTTTCTCTCAGCTGGCTGCTGGTTCTGCTTGCAATGTACTGACATATCCAATGAATAAATAATTTAGAGTCATCGTTAACTCAGGCTCGTATATATTTCAACCTTCTTTTCTAAAAAAGCCTTCACAGATTAGGAGCTGTAGACTTCTCTGAATAAATAAATCTGTTTACAAATTAATTCCTTTCAACCTAGTATTTTCATGATACTTTTGCTGTCAAACTGTCCTAGCTCATTATATTCCCAGCTTTCACCTACACATGTTAAGATTATAATTATTATAGTTGAAGCCATAGTTTGTTTTTTAAATTGTCTATTGTTCTTCATAACCAAATCTTGATTAGGCAGTCAAATTCAGTAGCTGATGTCTTCTGTATTTGTGGTACTTCCCTTTAGTCTTGCGTACTGTCAAGATATACAAAGTTATTTCTCCCTGCATTATTTTGCCTGCTGAGAATTTTTTAAGGTCTGATTAGAATAGTGAGGATTTTTTTCTTGAACTATTTTTTCAAGCCAAGAACTCTTCTGTTTTCCTGTTTTTATGTTGTGTTAGAAGAGTTGTCATTTTATCTATCTTTCTAAAGGAAAAACCATAATAAAGAAAAGGCAAAAGGAGTTAAAATGTATCCATGCTTAACAGTGGTGATTGAATGATTGAAGCCTAGCAGCTTTTATTTTGGCTTGCTAAGTTCCAGTGTCATCTCATTTTATTGTCATCTCATAATATTTTGAAATGTCCTGCATTGAATCCTGATAAAATCTAACAAATTCTTTCATGAAAATCTATGGTGAATGGACATTCAGACTTCCTTCAAGATAACTATTCTTATAGCAAAAATCTTTTCAGTAAGTAATCTGTAGAGTGTAATTACTTTGTTCCTTTAACTAATGATGGTATTGCAGAAGGAACCCCAATTATTAAAGAAGTATAACCTATCAATTGTTCCTAATGCATGAATCACCAATATTTGCTGTTTTTCCACTGTTCTGAAGGTGTTTTGTGCTCCTGTATTTGTCAGAAAAATATTCTGTCAATAGAAAATGTGTGTGGGTTTAGATGTGTTTTCAGCACAGAGCTCCACAAGTTTGGCCTTGTAGTCTACAGATTCCCATACTTTTAGAACTGATCTTTAATTTCATTGTCATAATTGTCTGTTGGTGTGTATATCTGTAATTACTGTTTGAAGGTGTTACAGCTTATGCTAAGGTGGCTCTCAATGAATTTTTTTTTTGTTGCTGTTTCAAAGGTCATAATTAATGCTGAAAACTCTGTGTGGTAACTACCTTATGTTCCTGAATATTTTTTACACTTTTTTTTTTTAATTGATTTTTTATCAGCTCCTGGATAGCAATGTTTTCATACTCAGGGGATTTTGAGGTTTTATTTCTTGTGTCCTTTCATTGCTTTTGTAGTTTTGTCGTTGTTTATGCTACTGTAAAGTTATGGAATTGTATCTTTATGGGTTTTTGGAGGGTTTTTGGCAGATTTTGATCCCTTCCCTACTTTCCAATCAAGTCTTTCCACATAAATTTAAGAATTCTCCCCAGTCTGGATCCCAAGTTAATCAGATCAAGTCCCATTCCTTCATACAAAGGAGAAAGAAATTGCAAGAATTACACAGGATTTATCTTTCTCACTTTGTCTCCATGTTTTCAGACCTAAATGTCTTTATGAGAATTTTTGTTGTCTGGAGGTTTTTAATGCCTTCCTAGCTTTCTTTTAGGATTCTTGAAAGACATATTGAAACACTAATTACCATTACTTCTCAAGTACTGCTTTGTATCTGTGATATACACTATAGACCACAAAATGTACCATGTGCATTATGATTACAATTTCTGCTGCAGTAGCAATGCCAACTTTACTCCACAGAAGATGGAAATTGGAATGTTGTTATTTGTGGTGAAATCTTTTTCATGAGCAGGTTTCTCTAGGCTTGAGTTGAACAACAGCCTAATGACCCACCATGGAATTGCTATGTGTCAAAAGTGACTTCAATCTTTTAGGGAAAAGAACATTAAAAATATCACATTTTATCTTTGAAAGGAATTAAGGGTGCTTTCTTCTCTCCATGCTGGGGGGTGGTTCAGCTTTTCACAGGAGAAACAAAAATTACCCAGGGAAGGAATAAATGAAAAATAAATCAGAATAAGTTCACGATAGCATTGTGCCCAATGTGTAAAGTAATTACTTTAACAAGCTAATTAACTTTAATAGACTGTCCCACTCTTTCTTTGTCTGCTTAGCTGACCTGTCTATTGAAGCTTTCTGTAAACTTAGCACTCGCTTTGCATAGCTGCAGACAATTTGAGGCTGCTATTGGTTAATCTAGAATCTGAACCTGATTAATTGCAAGGAATTATAATGAAATGTTCAGAGTGGGAGGAAGGAAAGAAGAATATGTAACTTATGTATGTTTTTCCTTCTGTGAAGAGGTAGCAAAGTATGTGAACCTACAGTGATGAAAATGAGGTGTTTGGTGAAGAAGACAGACACTGAGGGGCAATAGAATATCTAAATTAAAATTTCAGCAGTGATAAGGAAAGAATGGCAGCAACATGTGCAGTAATGTACTTTTGCATGCTGCTGGCACTTTTGAAACAGTCTGTAGATGTTACTTAATCAAAATTTATTGACATTTTATAAGAGTTGGGAAATTAGAGACTCCTTTGAAAAAACTATTATTTTTAGGAGACACAGTAGCAAAGCTTTTATACAGTTAAGCTTTGGTTTGGAAATGAACTAATAATACACAAAAATCTTGAGAATGCAGTGGATGCAACCTGCTTCAGAGTAAAGGATAATTCTACACAAAATATCTTTTGTATCCAGGTTCTTCAAAAAATATGTCTGAAGTTATTTATATTGAGTCAAGACAGTGCAATAAAGAAAAAACTCTTCCATGTATAGTACTAAACACTATCTGTGCACCGAGAAAACTTTTTTTTATTAATAGTATATGTCTGGCTCTTCTGCAATATAAATATTATTTTTAGAATGCTGTGTTTTGTCTTATAATTAGTTGTGTTTACTTGTATTAGTAAAGTGAGTTCTCTGAGTGTAGCATGTCCAGTGTATGCAATGAGCCTTGCAAAGCAATATGTGGAGCTTCAAAATACATGAAAATTTCATAGAACAGTAAATTACTCATCATGTCAGCAATTAAAAATAGCTGGCATGCTATCCAGCTATGCTATTCAGTGTGCTGGCTTTAAAGGCTTTGCCTCTTAGTCCCAGTTAAAATACCTACGTCATGATGTTCATTGTTGCTAGTACTTTTTTTCTTGCCAGAGGACATCTGGCTGTTTTTTAAGCAAAGCATTGCTACTTTCACTGGGAACCCTAAAATATCCCTAAAAGGGCTTGGAAGCAGGCTTAATTGAGGAACTATTGCTTATCCAAATCCATACTCATTTACCACACACCAAGACTGGTTGAGTAAAGGAACAGGAATACATTTGGATAAATTGAAAAAATAAACATTTACTATTGAAGGAGAACTTGCGTCCTGGTGGAAGTAGTGTAGCTGTATAGTGTTACTGAGACAAGAATCTAGTTTACAATAGGTACATCATTAAAAAGTGAGGAAATTCAATAAATTTTGTGCTCAAATTTAAAAATGAGTAGACATTTACCTGGCTTCCAGAATATATGTTATTATAAACAGCTATTATGTGGTTGCACTCTGATTGCAACTTGGTGAGAATTTCTCTCTCCCACACCACTTTTCACTCAAGTGAACCAACATGGCAAATAATTTTATACTGGCATGAACAATAGATCACTTGAAAATAACACTGTTTTAATTATGTCTAGATTCAGAATTCCCATAGCAGAATTCCCATTTCTTTGGAAAATATCTCTTAGGAAGTGGGGTTTTTTTTTCTGATTTTCTATGGCATTTAAGCTTTCCTGTGGCCATGGGATTTTCTTTGTTTATTTGTTTTTATTTGCAAATACAACCGTCATATAATTCAGAGGGGTCATATCTACAAAAATAGAATGCATCTGTTGCCTGATATTCTATGAGGCCTTGTGTTAAAAGGGTATTGAGGCCACGCATTAACAGACTATGTACAACTAAGTTTTGTTTCAGAGGCGAGGGTGGGAGGCATTTAATTTTGGAATAAATGTGTACTATTTGAGAAAAAACTTGTCCTATCATTTATTTTGTTTCCTGTGACATTTGGGAGATACTTTTCCAGTAAACCAACTAATACTACTCCTGCTTAACAAGCTACCAAGTAGTAAATCCTGAACCTCTGCCAAACATGTTGTTCCTTTCTTTACATAGTAACAATATTTTAAAGTAAAATATATCAGCTCCATAGAATGGAAAAATTTTACGTCAGTTTGGGGAAGTTCTCTTTTTTAATTTCAGTTCTTCGTTGTTAGGCTGAAATTTTGTCCCAACAAGATGCAGCCAACATTTTCTGTCAAGCTGTCATAGTTACTGTTTGGCACGTTCTCCTGCTGATACAGCCCAGAAATTTTATTTCATTATATTATAATTTCAAATAAGGGAGACAAGTTTTGTGAAGGTGGGTGCATAAATGTCAATTCCTATGAAGTATAGGGGTTGCATGATCCTTCCTGTTTACAGTTATTTTCTGACCGTTACCAAACAGTATTTGTGGGGGAACAACAAGGGGTTTTTTTTGTTTTTAACCAGTATCTTAAATTTCTGTGTACAGACAAAAAGGGAAAACAAAACAAAACAAAAAAAACCCCAACAAAACCAAACCAGTTGGGAATATTAGAAAATTGTGTTGTTCTCCATTGGCTTTATTATTGAGGTAAATTTTGGTGTTTCAAGTGGAAATAGTTATTTTTGCCACTTAAGAATAGCTTAAGAAGACAAAAAGAGGTTTTTACTGAATGATACAACTGTAAGTACAAAATAATATGATCCATATAATGAGAACATGTTAAAAATGCAGATAAGTCAGCTTGCTTGGCAAGTTATACTAAGGATGTAAACATTTGCCTTAGCTCTATCTAATCCAAGTATCAACCAAACCCAGCAAGGTTAACTTTTACCATTTGAGAGCATCGATGAAACGCATACCATCACTGAAATGAGTAAATGCAGTGGTTTTTGTCTAACTCAGCACTTAACATCCTTAGGAAAAAAAGTCATAGACTTGCACAAAGCTTCCCTCCCAAGAAAAAACTTATATTTTAGAAATACTAATAATATTGTTTGGACGTGTCGTTAGGGTTACACTTACATGTTGGCTTGGTTTACTTGTTTGTTTTTAATGTTACCAATATTATCATTGCTCAGCTGCAGTCATGCCAGTGCTTCATCCAAGTAGTATATTTGCTGATCATACTCAAATTTTCAAATTCTTTATCCAAATTTTGAACTATGTCCACGTGAAGGTACAAAACAGTATGACTTTCAAAGATGCTAAGAGTCAGCATCTTTGCATCAGCATTGTGTTACACAGTGAACAGATAAAACATTTAAACTTATAACACAAAAAAATTTATATTTTCAGTGTTCTCAGATAGAAACATTTTGTAGTCCTTTTTATGGACACAAAGAAACTCCTAATGCCAGATGGAGCCAATATTGCAAGCTCACTGCATGAGGAATTCATCAGGAATTCAGTATAGATCAGGGATTTTCAGAACTGAATCCTAATTTGGTAATAATCAGTCCGTAAAAACTGATCTGAGATGGCCTGATCTTTTCAGTCAGATAAAGACTGGGCTTTTTATTAACACTGACATATTAAACATAAAATGTATCTGGAAATACAATATTATTTGTAGTATCTCTATCAAGGAGGGCTCAATTTAGATATAATTTCTTTTTTCAAAGGTCTCTATTTTTCCTTAAATATACACATAAGTCTTTAATAGTAATATAGTTTATCATGTTCCAAAATTAAGGTAATTTTTCTGAAGTTGCATCTATGAGTCATTTTTGATAGAGAATGCATTTCTACTAGCTCTTTTTCTATCATAGGAAGGAAGGTGAATAATCTTTCATCCAGCAGGTTTCAAAAATGAAAGAGTTAAAAGATAAATTACATGATTATCAGATAATGGAGAGTTAAAATTGGAAAATATTGAACAGATGCACCAATTAAATTCAGTTTCAATGTACAGTATTTAGGTTTTTTTTTCTTTTGTTTGTTAGTTGGGTTTTTTTTAGTTTCAGTTTTTTTGAGTTGTTTCAACTCAAACAGTAGTTTGAGTTGGAAGGGGGGACCTTCAAAGGACATCTAGTGCAACCCTTCTGTGATGAGCAGGGACACCTTCAACTCGATCAGGTTGCTCAAAGCTCCATCCAGTCTTACCTTGAATGTTTCCAGGAATGGGGCATCCACCACTTCACTGCACACCTGTGTCAGTGCTTCACCACCCCTATCATAAAAAACTTCTTTCGTGTATCTAATCTAAATTGACCCTCCTTCACTTTAAAACCACTAGCCCTTATCCAATTGCAACAGGCCCTACTATAAGGTTTGACCCCATGTTTCTTATCAGCCCTCTTCTCGGTGTTCTGGGGCCTTCTCTTCTCCAGGCTGAACAAGCCCAGCTCCCTCAGCCTGTCTTCACAGGAGAGGTGCTCCCTGTGCTCCCTGTTTGTGGCCACTCTAATGGGTCTATGTCTTTCTTATGCCAGGGGGCCCAGATCTGGTTGAAGTCTGATAAAGTTTTTAAGACTAAATGCATGAAGATTTTTTTTTTCTGGTGGTGGTAGGTTTTTCGGGATTTTTTTTTGGTTTTTGTTTCCAAGAAATTAAAGTAAGCTGTGTACAGATTTATCCCTGGAAGACCTGCAATTCTGTCTGTTAGCAGCTCCTGTCCCTCCCAGTCTGCAACTGGAAACCAGTGAGTTATATTCTTTTACCAGATATAGTTTTAATCTATTGTAACATAAAAGGATTTCACTGATTTATGGTCTAAGAGATTAATAATAGAGTATCATAAAAGAAGATGGAGAAACAATCATTTTCCTTATTTGTTATTATCTAACATGTTCGATAGATTGATCCTAAACTCATTCCCAATAGTCACTGCAGCGAGGCACACTCTAAAGGAGCTCTTAAAAATATTCTCACAGTCATCTTTTAGAGACTGTTGCTAAACATCTCCACATATGGACTGAGGTTCTAAATACAGAAATCTGTGGACCTTTTTCTTAGTCAGAACAGGTGATGTAATTTCTGCAAATGAAAGTCTAAGGAAAAAAATCATGAAGTATTACTTCCAATGACTTTTTAAATCATTTTTTTCTCCCCTGGATTTCTGTTTTTCCTTAGTTATTTTGTAACAAAGCCGAATGGGATATTTGAAACTTTTCATTAGAAAAAAAACCAGAGCGACTCATCCAGTATAAAATATATAATGGAGAACAGTTACTAAAGTAATGAAATTAAATTAATTGCACAAAATGGAAAAACATGTTTCAATTCATTATATTTGTATATTCATTTTAGTTTATTTTGAAAATCTTACAGTAGCAACCACAAATGGAGAAATATTATTGAGTAGCACAGAACAGTTTTTCTCAATACAGAAGTATAGTAGGTACGTGATGTAATTAAAAATCCCATATTGAATACTTTGATGTACCTAAAAAAATTGCCCTAGATATTGTTTTTATACCATATAAGTGAGTTTTTCAGAACAGTTATAATGACTGATGGTTACTGGCCATTGATTCATACACCTGGTTTTTGCATTGTAACTTGTTAGATCTTAATCCTCCACTAATAATTCACAGTAATTGAAGGTTAAAGAAATAAAAAATTTAAAAATTGGCAACTCGTTTTAGATAAGCAGTTTATGAATTTTATTGAAGAATTTAAAGTATTCTCTATATGGACACTAAAGAAATTGTTAAAGTATTTGTGCCGGTTTGGCCAAAATCTAGTAATATAGCCCCTGAGAGAAAACCAGGTTGCAACCACCCTTCCCCCCACAAGGTTCGGGAAAAAAAAGAAATTTCTTTTTTTCTGTCACCCCAAGACAAGGATTAATATCCACACAGTAAAAAATGCAAAGTTTTCATAATGTTAACAAAAATGCCTCTGAATAATTGCAGTAAAAACACTACCTATAAGTGCAGTTCTCATAAACAGAATACTGTGTGTGCTGTATATTTTATCATTGCAGCTATTAATAATTATACTCAGCTATGGAACAACTTTTAAAGCAGAGTTTTATCTCTGAAGTGCTCAATTACTATATATTTGTAGCAGTAAAAATGCCTTCAATTTTGTTTTATATTTGTTCAATTGTGAGCTTGTTTTCCTTCAGGATCACTACCATTTTAACTTCAGGACTCTACACATATCTTCTCTGGCTCTGGATGTAGAACTCCTTGAACGCTGTAGGAAAGTGGCTTTCAGAACTCAGGGCCTGGGTGGACTATCACTGTATTAAACAATAAAATCTAATTGATTGTGGTGTCCTAGAACTTAATGTTCCAGTTTTACTGGACAATGAAAGCCATATATCAGAAAGACCCCTAGACATATAAGGAATTATCGCTCTTTTATTCATCAGCTTGAGAGCGGTAATAATCTTCCAAAGGAAGAATTCAGAGTGCCATGGAATATTGTCCTTAGGATGTTTGTTAAATATCACAACACTAATCAAGAAAAATATTTGCTAAGACTGTTGAATCAACAAACCAAGATCTTCTTAATAACACTCTTTTCCAAACACTAGTTACAAAACATAAAAAGCTCTTGCCTTTGGCTTTAACCTCTAGCCAAACACAAAGTATGTGCAAGTATCACGTGCAGTGTGAAGTACGACAAAATCCACACAAGAGGCTGGGTGTTTTTGTGCACAAAATTAGAATAGAAAAGTTTGTCTTTGGAGAATAAAATTCTGAATTATGTCATGTCCCATAAGCTGAATTACAATAGCATTTATATGCCTTGGCTGATGCTCAGGTGTTGATATTTACTGATCTCTTCACTGTAGCTCTTGCATTCCAAGGTGAGATTCATCTCAGACGAATGAGAAAATAAAATACCTCAGATGATATGTACTCCCAAAATACTTCTTCATCTCCATTGCCTATAAAAGGAGCTTTTCACAGATGGAGACCACTCACTGCCAACAACTGAAATTAGATAAGATAAAGCCTTATCTCTCCTCATTTCACTGGGCCAAAGGGCATTTAAGCATACATGCAGACTGCTCAGACAACATAAGGAACTTAAGCTGTATCTTGGGAGGGTATGATTTGAATATGTTTTTGGAAAATATATAGAATTTCTGCTTACATTTCCATTTCTACCTATCTGGCTATGGTCTTATCACTTAAAACTTTATTTATTTAAGGGAAAAAGAAAACATATGGCCTTAAAGAATTTTATATTAAATTATCCTAATTTAGTTTTAAATAAGTTGTCAGCCTGTTCCAATATAACTGTTAATAAGTGCCATGAGAAGGGAACAAAGTGAGTAAGCAATATTTTGCCAGATTCAAAAAGTTCTATAATGACTACATAAAATTTTCAAAATTCATTATCACAGGCAAAGCAGTCTTCTTACTTTTCTCTCATTAAGAATCATTCCTTATGAAACATACACCTAAAATGTTTAATGGACAGTGTTTCTTTATAATACAGTGAAGTTAGTAATGAGCTTAATGAATGTAATAACTACACAGTAATGCCACATAAAACAATTATGGAACATAGTCTTTTATTTAATGTTGGGTTATTTCATTTTGAAGAGGAACTTTCATTGTGTGCTTTCATTTATTAATGATTAACCTTCCACTCTCAATGTGAAGGATAACTGAACAAATAAAAAATGTTGCATTCTTAGACTACTCAATTGAAAGTATCTGAATCATTGAAATTGACAGTGTCATGGTAAAACCTTATTGCTGGGCATATTTCTGGGCTTATTCCCTTACTCGTATGTGTTTTCCTTTCTTGCTTGCTTTTAACACTCATCAATTCTTTGTTTCATTTGAGCTATTTTCTTAGACTCAGACTGACAAACATATTTGATATAAAATTCTCTGGCAAACTCCTTGTGGTCCATCATGACTTAAGATGTTTCTCAGTTTTTTCCTTTACAGGGAGTACCTTCTGAATTACTATTAGTCATTAGTTTTCCTGACTCACCTGAAAACAGCTCTGTCAGTCTCACTGAGCTTCCAAGAGACATACCCAGTTCTCCTGAACAATGCTCAGGAGATCATCTAGGGGTACTTAGCAAGCTAAGATTTGCTAAGGTTCTCCTATGTCTTTAAGTTAGAGTGAAAAAGCCTCACCCAAAACCATATCCACTGATTTGAATTCATTTGAATTGAGTTGTCCCAAGAGGTAATAAGGTATCATGCAAATGAAAGTATTTATTCACAGCATCCGGTATAACAACATATGGTTAAGGAAGTAGGCAGAGAAAAATCATGCTGGATCTAATTACTTTAAATAAGAAACACCTCACACTGCCCTCCTCTCTCCCTCTCCCCACTTCTGAACCCTTTCCTTATAGATTATGTTAGCTGTTATAAATAGTCTCTTATTTCAAATGCTACATAAGGAAGAGAGAATTTGCATTGTTCCTGTTAAACTGATAGTTCTTATTTAGGAGATAACCTGGTCTCACTTATCAAGTATAATAAGTATTGTTTCACTTCACTAGTATTGTAAATAGTCTTGTTAGGCTATCTATCCCCTCTTACATTTTGCTGAGTTGTTCCCTAATTTATATTAGTCTATAAATTCTTCCTTTCCCGAAGCCGTGACCTCCAGCTCCATTTCAGTTTGCTTTTCCTGTGCTCCTGACACTGAATTCATGCCAGCTCTGACTCGTTTCTCTTTTCCATGAGCAATTTAATTCACTGAAATGGCACATGGATGTCTCACCTGGAGGGATTGGGGAGGAGAGGATAATTTTCTTCTATTATAGTGCTTAAATAAGATCGCAGAAATTCCAGCAAGAATCAAAGTTGATACATATAAGCAGGGGCAATACAGAAGCAAAGTATTAAGGAAGGAGTAGTAAATGCAGGAGGAGGAAGAACAGAAAAGAACATCACACTTCTTTCAGGCAGCAGCTGCTTGTCGGAGACTCATGTCTGTGAAACTGCAGCCACAGTGTGTGTGTTTCAGTGTCGAACCCTCTAACACAGCTTGCAAAGCTACACATTTACTTACAGCTAATGCAGCTCATTACTTGCTCTTAGTTAATACCAGATACGGCCTTGGCCATCCTGGTTTTAAAATGACTTTGAGGTAATAAATCTCTAACATTCTTTTTTAATTTATCTATATTAAATATAGATGTTTACATATAGAATATAGATAATACATACAGAGAGACTATATATGCACACATGCATAGACATTGTCTTCATTAATTTGCTGCCATCATCATACTTTATGCCTTGAAAAACTACCTTCCGTTATTTTGTCAGTTAGTGAGTGATGATCCTTGGAAGTTCTTGTCTGGACGTGTATCTGCAGGTCTGCTCATATAAGTAGTTTATCTGAGAGGATTTCAAAATGGAAGATAGCTCTCAGCTGAAAATTAGGATTCAGTTTTCTTTCTTCATTTCCTAACCCAGAAACCTGTTATGGAAACCCAATAAATGTTTGTCCTTGTATTGGCCAGAACAGAGTTAATTTTTTTGTAGTAGCTGAGGTGGCATGGCTGTGGGCATGTCTAGGAGGTTATTCTATACCACAGGGCATTGCTGAAGGTAGGGATAAGGGGCTCTGACTTCAAAGAAGAGCGTGGCTTCTGGTTGAAAAATATCTTGGCATTGTTTGCCATTTTTCATTGCCTTCGTGTCCCTGTGAGCATTTTTGTATATGCATCACCCTCTTTTTTGTATACTTTTGCTATTAATATTGTTGCTGTTACTGTTTTTATGTCATTGCTTTTTTCAGTAAATTGTTCTTATTTCAGCATGTGATCTTCACATTTTGTGCCTCCAGTTCTCAACTCCATCCTACTGGGGTATGAAGGGAAGGAGCAGGACAGAGCGAGTGAGCAGTAGTGTGGTTTGGAGTCTCAGTGGGAGAACAAAATTGGGGAATACCATTCCTAAGCCACGACTATATTTTTCACTATTTCCAAAATTTAAAAAAAGATAAATAAATAAATAAATAAACACATTCTAGAGAATAGGAATACTGCTGTGGTTAAGTAGAAATAGCATAAGTATTTAAAACTGATGCATAATAGGCTTTGTTGGAGGGCTTCTGTGTTTTTTTTAATCTGAACTAATCCTTATAGAGCATATATTTTGGAATTTTATTTTGTTTAGACTTGATTCAATTAATTTTATTCTATTTTACCGTATTTTTAAATAAATAATATTACTTCAACTATATAGATATTTGGCTAAGTACAAAATGGGGAAAGTAGCTAAATTAGAAGGATAAGGTAGATGAGTTGACAAAACCCATTCTAATTCTTTCCTGCATTTTCATGAAACTGAAGTGTCAGTAGTTTTATAAGATAAGATTATCTGTTTGTTATAGTCAAAACAATGTCAAGAACCTTGTAAAAGAAACAAGATTTGGTTTATTTCTTCAGACAAAAGCATTAATTATTTTACTTTATTAACAGATCCAAAATCAAAACCAAAATTACTCCTCTCTAGATTAGTTCTCTTAGTAAATATAAAGAAGTTTTTCTATACCTGAATTTGAGTCAAACAATAACTACTGGAAAATCTTAACTAGAGAAAAAATATTTCAGTGACAATTCTGTTAGTAATAATTTTCATAAAGCATATCACAATCTTTTGATAATGCAATAGACTTCAAAGGATGTTCTGCTTCTATATCTGACATACTATAATTAAGGAAAACATTACTCCCTCAAGCCTGCATGGAAACAGAATGTCTTATTATACTTGTATCAACAGTAGATTAGTGTCTCTGTGAGGAAATGATGGAATAAGAATAAAAATTAAAACATCACTTGAAGTAGTATCACATGAAAAGATTTATCTGCGGCTCTCAGTGATCAACAGAAAGAGTTTCCTCTGCTGTCTCTGATCCTGCAGCAGCCTGGCTGCCTTCAGATTTAGGAAATAGCTGAGGTTGTTTAATTATTTCTTATTATTTCTTGTAAGATGCAGTGTTTGCCTGCAGAGGTGTAGTGTGGTACTAATATAACTATAAAGCTCTCAAAACCTGGCACTTTAGTTCTTTATGATGCTGGAACAGACACAGGAATTCCCTGCAAGTCTGTCTTGTTCCATAGAACACAGTGCAACACCTAGTATGCAGAAATTAGAGACTTAATGTTCCATGTGCAATCTTCATTCTGAGCCCTAAGGTAAATGCACTGTCTTGCAGTGTTATTTGAAAAATTATTTTCTGTTTGTTTCTTTTCTTCCCACAGGATTGCAATTTAACAGGTCACTGAGTGTTTGATAGTCAGTGAATAAACAGCTTATTAATGCTTCCTTCAATCCCTTTCAGTGCGTGGCCTCAAAGACTGTTTAACCCAGAGCATTCAAATATGTCACTTGTCCAAATGACACTTGAGGGTTTTAACTCCCTGATCCTAGAAAATAAGTGCCTGACTGCCATCAGTACAGGAAATGAAAACTCAACACTCTGCAAGTCAAACCAACTATTTCCAGAAAATGCACAAATAATATTGTTTATACATATGTATGTGTTTGTTCTTGAACAACTTGATTAAGGTAATTTAGATTGGATACCACTTCCATCCAAGGCTAGGGCACATTTTTAAGATTATCTATGCTAGGCCTTAAAATCAGATTCAAAAATGCATTACATTTTTCATAGCAGAGGCAAAATTCAAACATAACTGAGGAATTTAGTTTCTTTTGTATTACTTCCCATACAATAAATGTCTTCAGCTAAAAGGAACAGAGAAACTTTCTATATTCTTTTTAGACAGCATTGGAGAAATCCTTAATAGAGATCAAAGCATGAAATCTTTTAAGGAGACCTTTGATATTAAGAAATATGAAGGTCTTTACCTTACCTGAATAATTTGTCTGATACAAAGAAGTTCCAAGCCTTCATCTGATTTTAGATTTAACACCTAATCTGAGTTAAAATTAGTCTACCTGTGTTCATATGGAACAGGAATGAATAATATGTGTGTGCACTTGAAATAAAGACAACTTTTCTTTAGTTGCACTTTTGTTTTCGTATCAACTTATCTGCACAAGTCCTGCCTATTAGTATTTCCTGAACACCTCAGAAGGCGTGGTCACATTCCCAATGCCTATTGGGACCCTGTGGTTTAAACAGCTGCCTACATTGATCCCAGGAGAAGTCAAGGGAGCACTCATCAGTCAAGGGCAGAATAGTTTCAGTATCAGAGTGGTGAGGCGCTGGAACAGATTGCCTGGAGAAGCTGTAGAGACCTCATCCCTTGGAGCGTTCAAGGCTAGACTGGATGGGGCTTTGAGCAACCTGGTCTAGTGAAAGGTGTCCTTGCCTACAGCAGGTGATTGCAACCAGGTGATCTTTAAGGTCCCTTCCAACCCAAACCATTCTGTGATTCGAAGATTCCATTATTTTCTGTTGTTTTAACCTTTAATAGTGTAGACTATTAAAAAAAAAATATATAAAAAAATATAGAAAATAAAATATAAAATATAAAATAAAAAATAAAGCAGGAATTGATACGAAGTTCCACTGTTCAAATTACTAATATGGAAATAACCAAACTCCTTGTTTTCTGTAAATACTCAACTACTATAAAAGGGTAACGTGTAACAGTAAAGGCTACACTGAGTCAGATGAAGCACACTTCCAGTAACACCAGCACACATATGGGCACTTAGTCACAAACTGTGGTTCATGATGCCTCTCTCAGTTGGTCAAGCTCAAAGGAAATGTTCCTCGACCTTCTGCAGCCTCAGGTGAAACACTGTGTTGTTCTTTGTGGGACTGGGAGGGATCATTGCATGTTGAGAATGTGATGTTGAGAATCTGTTGAGCAGTGGTGTCCAGCCTCTCTATTGGTGAACTAGAGCAGCTAAGTTGTAAGCATGTCCTCCTGCCATGGAATTGCATTTTATATACCAGAAAAACAAATGAGCATATGTTCTAGGGACCCCTCCCCCACACTGTGTCTTTTGCTGTAGATATAGTATTCCAGTTTGTGGGACTGGAATCTAACTCTCCATGACAGTACTGATTTTTACTTCCCTCTGAGGAGCACACCTATAATGTTATTAATTTTTTTGTTTCATTTTGATATTTACTGTGTGATGGACATAGTTTGTTTCCGATTCCATGATTTAAAAAAAAAAAAAGAAAAGACCTGGAGATAAGTAAGAAGGAAAAACCCCAGTTTCGTATAATACCTCAGCTTCTGTATGAGGCACAGATCTGCCTGCTCCATCAATTCAGATGATGATCTGCCACTTTCATCAGTAACCATGTCCACCTCTTTCTTCCACACACAGCTTTGGTTGCCCATCCTTCAGAAATTCCATTAATATAGTCAATTAACATGTAAAGAGGAATTTTACACTGTATCCACAAACCTTTGGATCTGCCATTACTGGAAACTCTGAAATTTTCCATAGGAAGTCCCACCTACACAATATGAATGCTACAGAGTGAAGTACTTTGTGTAGGGGCTTTACCTTTGATGTCCACATGTCAACCACAGGATTCCCACCTAACCCTCCCAGAATTTGTTGAGGTTTTTTAATTTGTGTACTACAGTGAAGAGGTTTTGAAAACCTTACAGGAAAAAAAAACACCACTGTGCCATACACTGGTTATAACTTGCTTCAAAGAACCATGTTTTTTTACACTTTCTCACTTTCTCCAATTAAAACACAAACAGCATTGCTGTTAAAGAACATATTCCTATCTAGAGTTCAGTAGGAAAGAAATCATGCAGCTAAATTAGAGCTCTGGTAAAATAGGTTGTGTAAAATAATCTCTCAGTGTCATTTTCATATTATCTTTCATAGTATTATGGGGAGATTTCAGACTATTTAGCTGTTCCTTGCAGAGTTCACATAGATATGAGAATATCTTATGTATTGTGTGTCTGGGAAATAGCTGTTCATTAGAAATGTAACTAAGGAAAGATCTACTATGAACATGCTTTTATAATGATGTTCATTTAATCTTTTATTAATGTACAATGTAATTCATATTAAAATTTAATATTCAGCCTAGAGTTTTGCCAGCTTTGAAATTCAGAGCTCTGGATATAATAGATAGATTGTTACAATCTGTATATTTCTTTTATAAAAGAAAACCAACCCCTAAAACAGTGTTTGGAGGATGTATGTTTGTGTACTTGGACAAATGAATTCAGTTCAGTGATACGAACTACAGCCTATATATAGTAAAAACTTTCAGATTTAGTATACATTTTGTCAATAGCTAAGAGGTACTAGCAAAGATACATTCTGTATTCCACATATGATTTTGTTTTTTCTTTTCCTTTTAGTTATATCACAGTACTTTCTACAGGTACACCCAAATTCTAAGTAGATTTGAAACAGAAAATGCCAGTCTGTAGTTAGAAATATTTAGGGTGGTGTTCTAAAATAGTCTAAAGTGTGTGTGAAAGAATATATAAAGTATAAAAGTCCATTTGAATGAGATATAGAAACATGTATAGGTCTGAGTGTTTTAACCAACACCTTTAAGAACGATTGAATGCCTTGTCTAAAATGAAGCATGTAAATCTTCTTGTAAAAGACCAACCCTTTTTTCAATCAAAGCTGTTTTTAAGCAGGATTTGGGTGTTCCTTATGTTGTTAACAAGCAGATAAAGAAAATGAGATTATAAATAAAAGTGAAATTTCTTTGGTGTAGTGTGCATGTCCTAAGTAGAAAAATAACATCTATTAAGAATGTCAATATTTCAGTATGTTGGTCTTATTCTATTGCAGAAGAAAAAGGGATTCAGCCATGGTTCTAAACAGACTTCTCCAGAATCATCATTTATTAACTTGATGAGTTTCCTAGTAATCTGGACTATTTAATGAAACTCTGATATCTCATACTGTGATGAAAAAAGACATCTATATCACCATATTGATTAATTTTGGAGAGAGACTAAATCCTATTTCAGTTTGGTTATGTTTTAGCTCCAAAAATATGTACTGTGTCTACTCTAGTACTGGCAAATCTACCCTCACACAGATGATATCTTAGCTGAGAATTTCTGATATTCATGAGTTTGACTTTTGTTTCAAGTAATCAACATTTTTGAAAAGGACAAACTTAATTTTGTGTAGTTCTCCAGAGTTATTCAGGAAAAAAAAAAAAAGGTAAAATTTGAAATCTGGAGCATGGTCATGGAAAACAAAAAAAAAGTTTACCATCTGGTAAACTAAGACATGAATTTAAGTCATATCAGGTTCTCTGTGGTAGCTACTCCATTAACAAATGATGTAGTGTAATGAATGACAATGGAATAATCCAGTGTGGTCCAAGGGCCTGTTGCCTGTGTAAGAAAAAATCTTTGTGCACTTTCTTCATATCCATGCGTAATGCAAGTTGGGTAGCCTGCATTCAGTTGTGCTTAGACTTCTTTTTTTTTAAATTAAATGTGGGTAGGACTTAATATACAGAAAATCAGTTCTACCAGCATAGTTATGTACCAACAATTTACCACCCAAACTTAAAAATAGATAGCATCCATAACCCTTATTTAAAATCTCTTGCTACTTGAGATTTGACTTCCTGTGAGGTAACTACCACAGCAGGGAGTCAGATGATGAGATTTTGTCGTAACTGAATAAGCTTATTCTTTGCTGAATGTTTTGACACGTGCATGCACACCTATACTTGTGTGCACACACTCTTGCAAGACTACTTTTCTTCTTTAAATAATGAAAAAGTAGTTTGGAAATACAAGTTTTAATCTTAAAATGGATAGCTGTAATGAGAGTAAAACCCCTCATATTTCTCCCAACATAATAGTTACTTAACCAGTAATACATTGAGATTAGATGACAGTGAATCATTGTATTCTAACATGTACTGAGGTTTGGGGTTTTTTTTCTCTTTTAAGTAGTGTACAGATGAATTTTTTTTTTTACCATTAATATTAGATTCTTTTTTCTTTTTCCAGGTTGAGTGGTATGAATCTACCTTCTCCAGTTATCAGCAGTAAGAACTGGTTACGACTCCATTTTACGTCTGACAGCAATCATCGACGAAAGGGATTTAATGCTCAGTTTCAAGGTAGGAAGCATATAAAAGCTCACCAAAAAACCCCTTTACCTTTAAGCATCACTAAAGTGGTGGTGGAATTTGATAATTATGTTTAAATATCACAGTCGTAGTAAAAAGCTGACTCACACTACTACCGCTCTTATGCCGAATATCTGTTTTCCTTGTGTGATCAGACATCTCTAGGGATTTACTTTTGGAAAAAGTATGTGTGCTTCACAATGCAGTTTGCTCTAAGTATGTATTTGCTTGCTCACTTTTTTTGTAATAAATTTCTTTGCAGTCAGTCTGATGTTTGCTTTAAAAATATGCCTGGAATGCAACTTGCAGAAAGTCAATTCCACACAAAGGCAGGCTCCTATCTAAACATTGTCTTCCTCCATTATTCAAAATCTAACTCTTATCCAGAAGCTACATTCATAGTTTGGAAATTTGACTCAACCATAGTATAGTACAAATTATATTTCAGGCTCCTGCATATATTTGCTTATACAGCCTCAAAAGAAGATAAGAGGATGTCAGTGATGCTGTCATTTCTACTTATGTTCATGTAGATACTTTTTAAAATGCAATTTTTTGGAATGGATTCTTTATTGATTTTTGTACTTTATAAATCATTACTCAAGATGAAAGACATGGTAGTTATACTGAAAAAAGATAAAGCTTCTTGATTTATCTGTGCTTTTAAATTCTGCACTTACATAAGCTGTTTCAACCCTTTTACCTCCCATACCATCAAATCCTTCAGGAGTTTAGACACTTGGTTTTTTTCCTGAAACTATGGGACCTCTATAATTTTTGAAATGACAAATACACTGCAACAACTATATGTTTCTGGTGACTATGGCATGCATGTGCAACAAAAGCATTTAATATACATAGCTCTTTTAGTTTTAAAAATATTTTGAACATTTCAGTAAAAAAAATAAAAATCTGAAATTTCATTTCATTTTGGCAGCTCAGCACAAGTGTGATCCTTTGCACTTACAACTTATTTTTTCCAAAGTTTACTAAGGATGCATACATAATATCACTGCTGGGGACTATGAATGTAAATGCACTGCTTATGTTAACTCCATGTGTCTTAAGCCTGTTAACTGGAGTCCACAAAAACAATGTGATTTGTCCTGCTGATGCACCAGAAAACTATGAATCAACAGAATAACAAGGGGGAAGTTTGGGATAAAGTAACATACACTGGTTTTGTTCTTCTTCATTATATCTTATCTCTAGACAAATACTCACCAAGGAGTTAAAACTTTCGGGAAATATCTGAGGATGTCGTTATTTCAGATGTGTCTCTCTTGATCTGCATAATACATCAGATACTGGGTATAAGCGTAAACTTCCCTGATGTAGAATATACCTTGAATGACAAGTGGAAGTGTCTTATTGCAATTCAAATTCTTACAACTACACAAATTTCCTTTCTTAATTTAAATCATTCTTTTGGAATGCAGGTTTATGAAATTTACTGTATTTAATACAAAGATCTCTGAATTACATGAGAGATCATGAATTACATAGCTAGCTATCTTATCAGGCCCAGTTGCAATTAAATAAATTTCTGTGTTACTGATATAGGCATAAACTGTTTTAAAACATAGGAGAAATATTTCAAGACCCATAGGATGGAAATTCAGAGTGGTATAAAAATCAGGTTAATCTAACAGCTTCATTAACTCCTTTTTATTACACAGATTAGTAATTATATTATATGTGTATTTGAAAACTAAGCAGAAGTACCAATATTTTCACTAGAGTAGTCTACTGGTACCACAAATTGCACAGTAGCAGATGTCAGAAGAGACCTCTGAAGCTCATCTAGTCCACTGTCCTCCTCAAACAAGGGTCACCTAAAGCAAACTGCCCAGGACTATGTCAGGTGGGTTTTGAATTCCTCCAAGATTAGACTCTGCAACCTCTCTGGGCATCCGATGCCAGTGTTTACCCTCAGAGTAAAAAGGTTTTCACTTATTTGTAAGTGGAATTTCCTGAGTTTCAATTTGTGCTTCTTGCTTCCTGTCTTGTCAATGGCTTATCATGAAGATTCTGGATCCACCTTCTTTATGCCCTCTCATCTCATCAGGTATTAATGCACACCAACAAGATCCACCCCAGTGCCCCCAAGCCTTCTCTTCTCCAGGCTAAGATGTCCCAGCTCTCTCAGCTTCTCCCTTATGTTTTTGTTTTCATAAACTTACTTCTGATAAAATTCAACAACTTTGACATATATTGCCATCTTAAGTGCTTTTCTCAAGTTAAATAATTATTTGAACTGATCATGAAACAAAAAAAAAAAACCTCCACCAAAAAAATGTCTTGTGACATACACAACCTTGTTTTCAGGCACAAAACCTGGCAGTGAAAGGATCCTTCCAATGTCTCATTGTCTCCAGACACAATCCTTATATTTGTCCACTGGGCAAATCCTGCATTGCAGGCTATATGTCTCTGAGACCTCCAAGAAACATTTTCCTTATGGGCAACTATTCCCAATAGTTTAAACAGACTGTTCCAGAATACACACATGTAGTTCAGATTGATACAATGATATATTGAGCTATCCTGTCTTGGAGACACCTAAAGTAACTATATAGACCTTTTAATGTAACCATTTTTACTAATAGGTGAGTCCCCATTACCAGACCAAACTAAAGGAATCCTTTTGATTGTTCTAATTTCCCAGAAATTCTAAATCTTGAGCAACTGTCCTCAGGGAATTCAGGACTTTATTTTCTAATGTTACTTAGACTGCTTTCTCCTTTTGCTGCTTGCTAGAAAGAATAGTTCTTTAAAGTCAGTCTGTGCTGTCTCTTTGTGACTGCTTGCTTGGTTCATTTGTGTGTGTGTGGTGAAGGTGTATAATTATGCTGCACAAGAACAATAGTCTTCATTGTTTTGGGGAAATAGAAAAGTCACTAATTTTGATTGCATATTAGATATTAAATCTAATAGGTAGATATTAAATGAAAGCAGCTTTTATGCTTTGCCAGATAGTACGTTATTGCATTTTAGAGTCCTTACATAGATTTTTCTCAGTAGCTGTCAGGTATAATGTTATTCACGAAACAAAATCACAAGATACTCCTCAAAAAATGGTAGCTTGTCCATTTTCAGATTGCATCATAAAGACTGTGGTGGGTTGACCTTGGCTGGATGCCAGGCGCCCACCATATCAGTCATTCACTCCTGCACCTCACCAGGTAAGAGAAAATATATTGAGATAAGGACAGCAAAAGATCCCTCGCCAGTTACGGCCATGGGCAAAACAGGCTCAACCCTCACATATTCTCACTTTTTTCTCTGGTTGCTATTGATGCTGCACAGTGACTTTTTTCCTTCTTAAATATGTTATCCCGTCACTCATGGGCTCAGCCTTGGCCAGTGGCAGGTCAGTCTTGGAACCATCTGGCATTGGTTCTGTAAGACATGAGGAAAGCTTCTGGCAGCTTCTCACAGAAACCACCCCTGTGGCACCTGTACCCCCCTCCAAAAAGCTGCCACTCAAACCCAATACACAAATATATTTTTGACACTTTTATTTTTTTAATACAAATCTATTTAAATCTATTTGTTCTGATCTCACATACCTCTTGTGGTTTCACTGGGAATTAGACTAAGAAGGACTGGAGTTCCTCATTCCTGAAAGTCACTGCAGATAGAGCCACTACACAGGGCATGGTCACACAAGCATAATGACCAGCCCCAGCTTACATGCAACCATCCCCTGCCATTACTTTATTCCTGTATTATTGCATATCTGTTCCTTCCCAAGCCACTTTAATCCATCTCTTTCCCTGATGTTGGTTCCTCCCCTAAATACTCCATAACTAGCCTTGTGCAATCCCTTTTCTTCCACAATGAGTTCTGTGTCCCTGAGCAGGCACTTCTGAAGTGACTGGGGAGCTCCTAGACTGAGCTGTGCCCCAGCCCTTGGGGCTGGGTCTCACCAGGGACAGCCCTGATGAGGCTGGAGATTGGGTCTCTCTTGGTATCGAGGTTCCCTCACTTGCCCAGGACCCTCTGCATTTCTTCTGCACTTGTGGCGATGGATCTGGGGTGGTGCCAGGGGAGCCAGGGCGAGGTGGCATTTGTCTCACCCATCCAGCACCATGTCTCTATGCTCCTCTGTGTGCACAGGTGAGCTTTTTATTGCCTCACTGTCCTGGCTGCAGCGGAGGCAGGCCCTAGACCCATGTGGGCAGGGCCAGGTTGCTGTTCTATACCAGCCACATCATTGCTGGGGGAGTAGCTTTGGGGGCCAGAAAAGGTGAGCGTACCCCCAGAAGCACCTCATTTTGCCTCTCCATTGAGGAGGTTGTTGGGATCAGCTCTGTTGCGATCGTCCTCTGCTGCTGCCGCTCATCCCCTTTGTGTTCCTCTGGGACGTGGCTTGGAGACGTGGCAAAGCCAGGGTCGCGGTTTAGCAATGCTTGGGTTTTTAGTTAAGGAAAAAAATCCACCAGCTACGGAAGTGATGTTTTTGCAAGAGGCTGTTCTAATTTCCTCCAGACCTGACAGAACCAATCAATAGGCTAATTTGAATATTGACAACTTTGTTAAGCCACTTAAGAAGCTTGCCACGCCTCTGTGACCCACATTTAAGTATGAACAAGGCCAGGAAGCTCTGTCTTGCTTCTGGCCTTTGGAACAGGTAACTGGGGTGCTCACACGGTCCCTGGAGGGGCCAGGCCCGGCCGGTGTGGCCCGGTGGGGGCGGGGTTTTGCCCTGCTCCGTCTCGGCCCGGCAGGCCGGGCCACGGCCCAGCTCCGTGCGGGGCGGCCCTGCTCCGTGCAGCCCGGCCGGGCCGGCTGCGGTGCGGCTCCGCTGAGACCTGAGCCGTTTCTGCTCCACTGGAGACCTGGCGCAGCAGGGCTGGGCCACGGCCCTGCTCCATCCCCGGCTCGGCCAGGTTAGTCCCTGGCGCGGGGCCAGGCGGGCCGGGAGGAAGCCACCCCGAAACTGCGAGCAGCCATGAGGCTGAAACCCGGCCCCCCAACCGAGGCTGGGACCAGACAGCCGAATTTCATAAAGCCACCGCTCGGCAGATATCATGTGACCAACAGTGAACGATAAGGCGCAGGTAAGATTAACCCCTTCAGCGCTGTAAGTTCCCCAGAAGAGATGAAACCTGCAGACATCAATCCTCTCCCAGGTCAGAGGAAAGGGAAAGGCAAGGGCACGTGAAAAAGACACCATGATAGAGACACCAAAGTCAGTGAAGAAAGAAGAGCTGAAGCCCAGAGAGAGGAGATAGAGGAGATGCTTCAAACCTAGAAGCTGAAATTCTTTTGTAAAGCTGTGGTGATGAACTATGATGCATCAAAGAACCCTTTTGTAATTTCATGAAAGCATGCGGGGTGGAGCATTCAAACTGCAGCCATGAGCAGAGGTACTTTGCTGCGACCCTATCTGTCCAGCTAGCGGGGTGACCAAGCATCGGGCACCCGCCCGCACAGGAGGGGATGATGGAGGCAGCTCGCAAGGGTGTGGGAGGGTTGGTGAAGTTCCAGCATGGTTTCGCCTAACCCACCAATGCTGAGGGCGCACCAAGGAGGTGGGAATGAGGCGGAGGGACTTCTTCGTGGAAGAGCAGGAGAAGATTTATTCAACTTGGAGATCACAAGAAGAAGCCCCGAAAAGCCGTTACCAGGGCTTGTTATGCCCTTACCGACTGGGAGGGGAAAACATGAAACAACCAATAATACAGGGACATAGGGTTTGAATCCTGGCAGGCAAAGGGTACAGACCAATAGAGGATAACATGGGAGGGGAGAAATACTGTGGGCCAGCTGGGGATTAGGGAACCCAGAACCCTCTGTGGGAAGAACCAAACACAGGGGTGAGATGGCAGTGGCCAATATGATATTGCTGGCCGTGGAACTGGCCATAATGCACCGCAACAGTACTTGTGCTGGAACAAGCAAATGTTGAAGTAGCTGTGATCCAATGAGAAGCCTGAACAGAGAGAGTGATGAAGTGAAGACCCTTGCTTCCAGGGAAGAAGACCTCTGTTCCTAGAGATGAAGATGATCCCAGAGATAGATGAAGAGAACCTTTGCTTTTGAACAGCTCATCCTTAAAATAGTACCCCATTAGCTAAGATTGAACCCTTGAAAACAGTTGTGGGGAAAGCTGTAAGTCGAGGGAACGGACTTTCACGTGCAAGTGGAGAACTATTTCCTGGGAGGCTACCTTGCTGTGGTATTGAAACCACAAGAGAACTGGTTCTTGTGGAGAAGCCTCCATAGCACACCAAAGAGACTCCTCTCCCTAAGTGAACTGGAAAAAGACTATTACAGAGGTGGTAAACTGACTGAAATCCCAAGTTGTGTCTTTTTATGTTGTCGGTGGGAGGAAGAAGGGTGGGAGCAGGAGAAATGTTCTGAAGGTTTTTTCTGACCCTTATTATTCGTTTTTACTTTTAGTTCTGTTAATAAACTTTATATTCTTTAAAGTTTAGAGCCTGCTTTGCATTTTTCCTAATTCTTACCTCACAGAAGAAAGATGCAAACAAAACCACTGCACTTAATCGGTGTTTCCACCCAGTTTCGAACTGAACCCACTACAGCCACTGTGTCCCCAGGACAGTGCTGACAAAAGCAGGACCCTCGTGTTGCGGAGTCAAAACCTCAGTGGAAACTGGTGCAGTGCCAGTACCGGAAGCAGCTGTCGGGGATCAAGTCCAGCTTCTGAACTGGCAGTGTGGCATGGCACAGACAATCTGGCTTTCAGGGGTTTGTCCACCATTGTTTTCCATTGTCTTGGGCTCAGGGACAGGGAGAACCAACCAAAGGAAGTGGCCACCATCTTGTCTTTGTCCCAGGGGCTGCATGTGGATGACCTATGGGGAGCATCCACCATCCTGTCTTTGTCCCAGCAGCCATGGAACTAAGTCAAGGTGGTGAAGTCCTATAGTATGTAAAGCCCCTTCTTTTTTTGTGTACTTTTGTTATTGCTATTGTTGTGGTTACTATGTGTTCATTATTCCATTGTTTTTTTTTTCTTTTTGTTATCTTAACCCGTAGTGTTTGTCTTTGTCCCCCTCTTACTGGAGAGGGTGAGGGGAAGGGGAGTGGCTTATTTGGAGTTTAATTTCCATGTGGTGTTAAATCACCACACTAGCATAACACATTGGCCCTGTTTGAGACAAAATTCAGAGGAACATCAGAATTTGAACGTCCTCTCTTAGAAGGCAGGTTACAGCCACCCCTCCCCCACCAGGTTCGGGAAGAAATTCCTTGTAGGAAAGTGAAAAGGAAAAAACTATTTATTTAACAAACACACAGGAAAATAATAATAATGCTAAATAATAAAACCGCTCGCTGTGGAGAGAAACCTGAGAAGATTTTGAAGTCCTTCTGCGGGTGTGGTCTCTCTCCTCCTCGGAGCTGGGTCAGCGTGGGCCCGCCTCCGGGCCTCGGTGAAAAGTTCTCCCAGATGACATTTTGATGTTGTTAAAACAGTCCAGAAGAAAAGAAGAAGCCAAAGTCCTGGGGAGACAAAGGAGTTCAACTCTCCGTCTCCCTCTTCTGAGAAAAAAGCTGAAAGCTGGCTGAAAAGCAGGAAGGGTGCTTTCCTCCGCTCCTCTTGCCACAGCTGAAGAACGCAGAGGAGTAGTGACCTTGGAGCACAGAGTATTTTGAAAAGTTCACTCAGTTTTTTTTCTCTCCCCTCTCGGGCTCAGTTTAAAGGCACAGAAAAGCACAGGATTCATTTCTGGGCGATATGGGATACGACATCATAAAAGTCACCCCAAGACACACATCTACAAACATCACTGGCCTTTCGAAAGCAAGTCGGTATGGGAGGCAGCACAATACACCTCTTTGAACAACAATGGGATAAGAAACTTTTTTCTTTTCCTAGTAAAAATTCAGATTATCAGACTTTTTATATAGTTAGCATACAGATACTTTAATTACTCTTTTCACCTCATATCAAATTAACATCATGTTTATTATCATCTTATCATAGCTATATTATTGCTGTAACTTGGCCTTTTCCAGTCAGCCAAAACTAATACTAACAAGCAGTCAATTTAATTTTCTTTTCTCTGTTTGCTCTTTGATCAGGCAAACAGAATTATTATAATTTATTTCATTAAAATATTGGAACTACCAATTGGATTTAAAACTATGCATAATTTATTTGTTCAGCAATTTTTTCAGATCTTTCTAGCTTGCATTTTTAGCAATATTTAGTGTCCCATTTTTAACATGGTCAAGAAAACCAGCTCACTGGCATAAAAAAAAAATAGCAGTACTAGAATTGCACATCTTAATGCAATAAGTAAATATAGTTTTAAAATGTTTGACAAGCTGAATTTATAAATAAAAAATTGTAGTGTAAAAGGTGTATCCAAATGATTGGTATTTGGATTTCCCCTTGAATCATATTTACTGTCCCATCTTCCATCAGATTAGACTAGGAGTTTAAAGAAAATTTAAAAATTTCAAAAGTTATTTAGGTATAGAGTGAAGGGTTTGTTTTGGTGTTTGTAGTTTTTTCTTCTCCACACACCATGTGTCATTTTCATTTGATTTTTTGTATTTTGATGTTGATTTGATCAATAAAAATATTTATGTCCTGGTTTCCCTGTGTTTTCCAGTGGAATTTTTTTTCTCTAGAAACTAGAGTTTCTAGTCAGAAGGAGGCATGGTTTTTAATAGCCCTGAAAACCACCAGAAAAAATTACATTGTGGCGACATGCTCTTCCTTGTCTTCTCCATGTCTGCCATACCAGCAACACTGGTCTCATGGTAATGAACACTCACATTAGATATAACTGGATACTGTTCCTGTTCTGCCTTGTTCCTTGGTGGCATTGCCATGGGGGAAAAGATGTTGCAGTCATTTAGTTATGAACTTCTTTTTTTTTTTTTTTTTTGTTTTCATTCCTCTTCCCTCACCTCTGCTGATACACAAAGATCCTTTGCATATTCAGTGGGAGTTGAAGAGTGTATGATTTGTCATATGCCAGTGCTTCATAAATGCGTAAATTCCCCAGAGGTGAGGTATCCTTAACAGGCTCAGTAGGAGATGAAAACCTAGCATTTCCCAGAAACAGAGCTTATCAATGTACACAGAATGACTTAAAAGGTGTGATAAAGAATCCCCTGCTTTTTTGCATGTTTACAGCATGTGCAGTATGCTTGTTTAGCTTTTGCTTATTTCCGGAACAATAGAAGGTTGTTTTAATATTTTTGGTTTTCTTTTGAAGAGGAAAGAAGCCCTCTGCTTAAGTTAAATATTTTTTTCAAAATTCCTGGAAATAGAACCGAGTAAGAAAGTTTCCAAAGCAAAACATGATTAATGGGTGTGTTTACTTTCACAGTAACTCAGGTCTCTGTTGCAGAGTGTTTCAGATAAGGTATTCTATTTTTGGCAAGTTTTCAGAGGTTCAAGAAGGGATTAGGTATTTTGATGATTATATACCAGAAGTTATCTATCTGTTGTGTTTGACTACGTTCAGTAATTCAGAATTTAACAAACAGATAATCCTGAAGTCAAACAATCAATATAATAGAGGCTGCTGAAATAAATGTATACTAATTGAAAACCATGAGTGAAATAATATAAATCAACTTGCAATTGCTAGTTCTTTCAATGAATTTTCATAATTCACTGTCTGCCTATAAATGCATGTCTGTCATTTCTACATATCCTTTAAAATCCTAGAAATGATGTTTTAAATAAATGAAAAGAATTTGCAGTATTTCCTTGATGCATGGTACTTTTAGTCAGGGGTTTCATTTATAATTGTTACTTGTAGTAAATTTCAGAAAGAAAATTAGTAAAAGCAATTGATAAAATCAAAAAGCCAGAAAAACCTATTTTCTAGCTCTTAAGACATGCTGAGTATAATTTTCCTTTAAATGGTACTGACACAATAATTGATATCTTGTTAAATTTTATTATAAAGAGAGTAAACCAGTCTTGATATGAAAACATCACAAGGAGATAATCCACCATCTTTCTTGACTGCCGCGGCACTATTGTTCGGCTAGCTCGAGGACCACTAGTGCCGGGCACCCACCCACGCAGGAGAGGGTGGTGGAGGCTGCTCGTGGGCACGCGGGAGGGTTGGCGAGGTTCCAGCCAGGACTCGCCTAACCCACCGATGGTCCAGGCACGCTGAGGAGGTAAGAACGAGGTGGAGGGAACTTCTGCGTGGGAGAACAGTGGGTTTAATTCAACTTGGAAGTCCCGTGCGGAAGCCGAAGGGAGACCTTTACACAGACACTGTATCCTTTCCACAGTGGGAGGGGAGAATACAGAATAACCAGTGAGGCAGAGACCTGGGGTTTGAATTCCCACGGGCAAGGGGTACAGAACCAATGGGAAGTACCGTGGGAGGAGAGGAATACCGGGGGCCAACGAGGGACCGAGGGATACAGAACTTTCCAGAGGGAGAAACCAAAGACAGGCGGAAAAGGGGGGAGATGGCAGAGGCCAGTTATGGGGGGTGATCTGTATACCTCGCACAGCCCTCTGGTCACTCACAGGGCTCCTGGGCGGCGTGGGTGTTAATCCAGTGCACCTGCTATGGTATTGCTGGCCGGGGAATCGGCCATAGCACACTGCAGCACTTGACCATTCTTTTCTGTGGTTAACACAACCACTGTTAAATATGTAGTCCAGTACTGCCACAGGTAATACTTCTTTCTTAAGTGTCTAGTAAAACGTTGCTAAAAAGGCTCAGATGTAGCTACCTCATGATATCAACACTAAGAAGATACCAATTTAGTAACAGCAGTTCAGACTTCAGCCATTGTTTGGCATTGTGTTATCCTCCCCAGAATTATTCAAAAGACTATAGTTGAAGTGGCCTTCAAACAAGGAACTGAGTGGATCTCATTTTATGATTTATTTTTAGAGACAATTCCTACAAACTATTACCCAGTGTGTTGTGCAACGCTGTATATTCATAGAGCAAGTTGTGTTGATACAATTTTCCAGAACTGTGGAGGGTATCTGCAGTCATTGAAGACTTGATGCCTGCTGGACTAGTTTTATTATGATATATCATACACTGAAAGCACAAAGTAGCTAAGGCAGTCCATCAGGGCAAGGGGCCAGCTAGGAGACATAGAGAAGGTTAATGGAAAACAAATGGCTGTGCTTCTTTTTAAACTTGCAGATCCTGTGTCAGCTTATACACATAGAATGAGAAAGATTTGTGTAAAAATCTATTGTGACACCAATTTGTCTTGGTGCCATTTATTCACTAGTACTGCATGCAGAGATTTCCAGCACAGGGAGCAGGTGGAAGGTCTGATAGTGACAGGCAGTAGTTTGCTGAATTGATGGAACGAGGAAGCCAAGTGATCATGAACCTACAGCTTTTACAGGTAACCATATAGTAGAAACATTTGTGCCTGCTGTGAAGCTTTCTGGAGTTATAATACTGATTAGTAGGGAAGATTTTGAAAGCTGTTAGTGAGAGAAACACTGGGAGAGTGTATTAGACAGAATACTCTTCAGGCAGGGAACAGAGAAACTGAAAAGGGATGGACTATTCCAGTGAGTTGATTTAAACTAGAGATCTTACAGAAAACTGTGATGCCTCTGGAAAAGTCAAGTGGGTCGCCGAGAGGAAAAACTTTTAAGGATCCTCCCAGGTCATTGAGTGTAGGATCTTGTTTTACCAACAAAATTATTATAGAATTCTCTTCATAAACTGAAGTGAATAGTAAGATTGAGAATGACTGCTTTTTTCTTACTCTCATAAATACTAAACTTTTAGAAAGAATTCATGGTACAACAGGCCATAGTGAAGCAAAAGAAAACCTAGAAACAGGTAACGATCTGTTTAGTGGTCCCACATGACTCTGAGTAATAAGAAAGAAATGTTTGATCCATAAGTATAATCTGGGGAGAACACTGATGCTGCCAAATGTGAAACTGTAGATTATTTATTCCAGGGCCAAAAAAAGGTAGTATTCTCATAATTGTGTCTTTGGAGGAGAACACGAAAAGATTAGGCACTAGGGCAAAGCAAACAGAGCACTGGAGTGGACTCTTCAGTCTGAATTAAGAAAATACTTTGTTTCACAATAGGATTACTCGGATTGAAGAAAATCAGAACAATGAAATGAAAGCAAAATGAAATTGATGAGTTCGGCACTGTACTGAGATAAATTTGCTAATTTCCTTCAAGAGTAATCCCGTAAATGTTCTTGCAAGCATATCACTGTTTTTTTACTGAACTCTGCAAAATATTTAAAGCAAAGTGTCAGTCTTTGTAATAGATATTTATCATACATAAAAAATACTGATTATATTGGGGTTTTTTCTGTATTGTAACAAAACCAGAGAACTGTTCAAATATATATATATGTATTCCTTATAGTGACACAGAGCTTCAGGTTGGACAGAAAAGGTACTTCTTGTGATCACCAGATACTGGGCAATATGCTGTTCCTCTTCACCTTCAAATATCTGTACTTAGGATAAATCTGCAGTGAAAGGCAGCCAAGAGCTGAACTCAGCAGAGCAGCAGCAGAGCAGCTTGAGGAAGTACCAGTACATGATGTCAGAATATTTTAGCTTTGAGTGGTAGCCAGTATTTGAGGTCTTGGAGGTTATTTCATGCAGGAAGAAAAACCAGCAAGATACTCATGTATTTGGGTAATTGAGAAAAACATGTCACCCAAGTTTGGGGTAAAATGCATTTTCTTCACACGTTCAAATATGTTAGAAATTAAGAGCTGCATGGAAACCAGAGTAGATTTGAATGAAACTTTACAACTTGAAAGTTTTACTTTTATGATCCATTCAGATAAGACCAGGCATATATTCCTATATATGGCTGAGTTTTTTTTCATCTGTAGCAAAAGTTTAAGGAATGCCACTGGTGCTTTCCTACAGGCTAATAAGATTGTCTTAGTCTTCCAGCACTCAGCTCTCTGCCCTCCTCCCTGAATAGGTTACTCATCTCCAAAAGAGTCTTGAAGTTATGATTAACAGAAAAGGTGAAGCCAGTTAATTCAGTAAGCTTAACTGCATGTTTAAGTGAAGACAATAGAAATCTGTGCAGATTTTAGAAAGTAATCACTTAAAAAGTGGAAAGTGCTGTTCAATTCTGGCATTATTAATGTAAACCCATTCCTTTTTTGTGCTGTTAAATGGAAAATCATCTTGGAAATCAGGAAAACCATTTTAATGAAGGAGCAATGAGGAAGTAAAAGAGAAGTGTCTCAGAAAAGGTATTCAAATGCAATTTAAATTGTTGTAAAACATGCAGTTTAGAGTATTTCTTTTGTTTACAGGAGGGGTTGAACTGGTTCACTCTAACCACATGTCTTGGGGTGACTCTATCACGTGTATCCCCTATCATGCTCTATGCCCAAAAAGTAATATTGTGCCTTTTCTGTGCCTTTGAACTGAGCTTGAAAAAAAATTCCTTTTTTTCCCGAACCCTGTGGGGGGAAGGGTGGTTGCAACCGGGTTTTCTCTCAGGGGCTATATTACTAGATTTTGGACAAACCAGCACACCACAGTGTGCAGTATTCTCTGTTTCTTTTTCAGATTTTGACCAGCTTTTGTTTTAAAGACTGTGCTTAATACCTTTTAAAACTACAATAAAACACCATACAGGGCACATGCAAAAACTTACACACTCAAGTATGAAAGAGGCAAAAGTTTGCTTTTTATATATCAAACTATCCTACTTAACCTTTTGGATCCATATGTCTCCATATTTGGAGCCAAACCTCCATTTGGCTGTTAAAGTTTTCCAGGCATAAATGCTCATTCCACCTAATGTTTACTGTCTAAAATGTAGGGATCTATCTTCAGCAAGTATTATATGTTTCTGTTATGTTTTATGGAGAGGAAAAGGCATCTCCAGAGGAGGATTCATTGTGTCTGTCTTAGCAGGGGATGAATCAAGCTAACTCTTTGAGTTAGCTATTTTTTTTCATAAAACATACATTTAGATGACTGATCTTAATTATTGTGAATCCCCTACCTAATGTCCTTTCAGTTAGATACGGAATGCCTTTTTCTTGACATATAAAAAAAATCCAAGGATATAAACTGCAGGACCTGTCTTCAATGCATGACAGTCAAAAAGCTTTTCATATATCAAGTCAAAACCTCTTGTTTCAATTTGTGGTCTCTGTATTTCAAATAAAGCTGGTGAGTATAATTTTTCCTCATTTGCAAGAAGTGTGCTTCAAATACGTATAACAAACGCCCTTAAGAGTGAAATGTCACAAGGAATTTGAGTGACGATTGTCTTTTTTACTCTAAAATAGTGTCACAGAACCAAGAGAAGAAAGAGAATATAGTTCTTTCTTCTGTCCACTGCATAATAACTCAGTGTTTTTACTACTCATCCATGTAAGCAATATGGGTTTGGAATTGTCAAAGAACTTCTCACATGTTTTACATAACACAGATATTAATAAATTGAGAAATTCATACTGGTGGAGGGACCACAACTCCAGACAATATCCCAAATATTCACTGCAAGAATTGTGTTCATTTCCCATTAAATATGGAATAATTTTAACAGACTTGTTACGCAGCCTGAAAAACTGAACATAAGGTGGCACTTGATGGAGATTTTCATACCTAAGTCTAGAAACTAATCCAAAGAAAACCATATCCATGAAGTTTGCCCTTCCAAAATGGGCAATGTTGGGGATGTTAGTCTTACTGTCTGCATTGATGTCTCTGTATAATGTACAGTTCTTGCCTTAGAAAAAAACACCACACTGCTATCATAACCATTTCATACTATTCAGCTACAATTGTGTTTCAATCATCTTTCATCATTTGAACACCTGTTTTCCGAGTTTAGGCATGAATGACTGCACTTTCACATAGCACAGAAAGTACTTTCTGCAGTACTTGCTCAATTTCAGTAGTCAAGAAAAGCCTTTGCTCTGAGGTTACAAAAGCATTTGAAGTCCAATATAGAAATAAATACAGTGGAATCATGATTCTCAGTGCAATATTTAAAGACATCTTAACTTGATGTTTCTACCGCTTCACTTCTTAGAAATATTTGCATACAGTTCAATGTATATTGTAGTAATTATAAAATTTATATCATGTAATGACAAAACCTATAACTGACATTCTGTAGTATGAATTTATATCCTGTGAGGTACTAATTACCACCATATAAGAAATGTTTGACTTGAATTATTGTTTCTGTTTGTATCTTGGATAAATAAGTGCATTTTGAGATTATTAACACCTGCAAGGTCTAGGAAAAAAAGAATTTAATATGAATCAGGGAAGGATTACAGGTTTTTGTAATTTTTGGTAACTGACATGCATCATGATGTTGTCATTAGTATTCTGATACAGAGTCAGGCATCAGCTAATTTGCAATTGCTATTGTTTTTTGACACAATAGTTTTGAATTGTTCAGGCTTGTTCCACAATTATTTTCTACATCTGATTTTACTTTCCATTGCTCAATTTGTTCCCACAGAACTAATTAATATCCTTTGAAGGTATCCTATATTTCTACCCTTTTCTCTTACCATTACAATAAAAATTCTATCCTGTGTCTTCCTTAATGTATAGCTGCACTAGTGTTGATCCCACCTATGGTGCCCTAACTACTTAATTGGGATAAGCTGGGAGTTTATCAGCCATTCAGCTGACTAAACAGAGAAAAAAGATATTAAACCTCTGATGTATCTATTCTTTCTCACAAAACTTTGCTCCTCTGAGAGCTCTTACTCTCTTTCTTCCTTCTAATTCAGTTGAAATTGCGCTGTAGATTCAAAAGGGTTTAGGTGAGCCAAATAATGTAACACACTGTGTTAATCTTGATGCTTGAAGAAAACCTCTAATGATGCCTTAGGTTTTAACTTTTATATTTTTCAAATCCTGTACTGCCTAGTGTGTAACTCTTTTGTTTCGTGTGGCCTGTTAACTACTGTTCTCTCATGCTAGTTAGACATAACAACCCTCTCTAGGTTTGCTCTTCAAGGACACCTCGATTGTCCCAGGCCCCAAAATGTGTAAACGAAAAGCCTCTGAAGAGGAGAGGCAAACTTGGGGTAATTACATCATTAACTGAAGTTATAATTGGAGAATTAACCCTGATATGCGAATGGACCAAACTTACAAAAGTGTGAAGAACCCGTGACCCAGGGTCCATCTTGGGTGTAGCCTTTTGACCGCCTGGGGTGTACCTTTGAAGGCCCTTCCAATAAATACATACTTTTATTCTCTTATTCTTGTCTAGCCCCAGTTTTCAGGTAGCCACTTCAAGGTATCAATCTCCTTAGGAAACTGAACTAAAAGAATGTCTCCTGATGAAAAGTGAATCAAATAAAAGCAGATGCGAATATCACATTTAAATCTTGTAGTCCTCGAATATGTGTAGATAATGTTCTGTACATTTTATGTAAAAAAAAAATTTTAAAATGTTTAAGATTTTCTTACATGAAATGGCAAGCACAGGAAATCCATACCTGTAATTAGGACAGGCTGTTCTTTTCTTTGAACGTAAAGAAACTTGAATTCAAAATGTTGCCAATCCTGATAATGTCTGTGTAAAAAGGACATCTTCTGAAACATGATAAACGGTTGTATTTTTGTAAAAATAAATAAAAACAAAAATGTATTTGAATTATCACAGAAGCTGCAGTTATTTCAATCTGCTGTAGATTTCCTATATAGCTTTGTATTATTGTAATGTATGATTTTGCTGCTATATGTCCTTTTAATGAGGTTTAATAATTAATTATCTTCTCTTTGTTTTCTTGTCTCCTCAGTAAAAAAAGCAATTGAACTGAAATCAAGAGGAGTCAAGATGTTGCCCAGCAAGGACAGCAACCACAAAAATTCTGTCTGTAAGTTGTTTGTTTACACCCTTATTTTTAGTGACTGCATATATATTCTGGAATCCTTGTAAATATACAAATCAAAGAGAGAGGTGTTGGGATGCTATGGTCATAAAATGGTTTTTATGCTTTCAGTTGTCACTGAATTAGAACTCCACTGACAATACTCTACTGAGTGTAGAAAGCAGAATATGGTGGTGTAAAATCTAAAAAATACGGTATATAGAAACCCCCCTATATTTTATTTATCGCAGCATTTTTGTATATTGGTTTATTTAGAATTCAGAGACACATGGCAAGTTAGGAAATCCAGGCAGAACGGTGCCATATAGACTTCATCAGTTCAGTACTGGGCACAGTGAAGGGATCTGAGAATTTTCTGTGTCTAAATTTACACTTTGAAAATTTACACTTTGTAAATTCCCCTCACTCAATATCACAGCTAAATTCTTCCCTCACCTTGCCACACTATGTCTGGTGACTGCCTCTCTCCAGACTCGCACAGCAGGGGTTAAGAACTGCTGTAATTCCCAGCTTCTCAAGTAGATGGAGATCACAACATCACCTTCCTCTCATTGCATGCATAGTGCACTCTGGAGTGACATCTATTTGGTCCCTTTACACCCTCTTCCCTGGGTAAAGTGTAAAGCTAAAATCAAAATACTATCTGTGGGACTATGAGGTTTTTTGAGCACTACTTTCTCTGAACTGGCAATCTGACTAATATCCTGAGAGCTCTTTCTCCATTAATTAGGCCAGTCTTGAATCAAGACCTTTAGCCAAAAAAAAAAAAAAAAAAAAAAAAAAAAAGAAAAAAGGCAGAGGTTAGGCCAACGTTCACACAGAACTCATAAAAGTGTTAATGTAATGACTAAGATGTATTCAGTAAATTAATTCCTCATGTAATAACACTGAACTCAATGAAGTGAAACCTATGCTGTGTTTGCCTCGTGTGCTATTCTGCAAGTGCAGAGAGAGTGAGTGTCTTGAAAGCTGATGTCTGGGGATATGGTTTTGTCTTTGTGTTTCTGTCATGCATTGTTTAATGCAAAGTGAGTTTTTGGTATGCTCACTGAAACAAAAGAAGCATGACAATTTTCTGCTTTAAATATTGTGCGCTGATGGTGTGGCACTCAAAGGGAACTTTTTATGCAAGGTGTAGCAGAAGTTGATCCATCTCTTTGGTGTTTGTATCTGAATGGGTGATTATTTCATTATTTATAAGTTACTTCTGGGAGCTGTGTGATCTCTGCTAACGCTCTCAGAGCACATCTGTCAAACACCACATGTAATTACAGAAAGTGGAAGTAAGACAGGCTATGGAAGAAATTATTATAAGGCAGTCTGTTGTTTACCTCAAATGAAAATTGTCTTTTTTATCTTTGTGTTTTGACTTGTAAAACTTTATTATTGTGTCTGACTTCTTTCCAACATAAATCTAAGAAGTGCATTATTATTATTACCATTACTTTCACATATATAAAGCTTTTAAAAATTATAAGATTAAAATACAAAAAGTTGGATTCAAATGTATTTTGATGCTCTTTCTGATGTTTCTGTTTTGCCCGTACTTATGTAGACAGAAAAAGTAATTGGGGATTTGGCTTCAGAGAAGTGGTAAGAGTGGATATTATCATTTGATGCCAAATAGCAATTTTTTTAAAAAAAGATACATTAAATACTAAGACCCCTCACCATTTTGGTATGTTAGATCTTTTTAATATTCTCTCTCTGTAAAGCAGAATGCTTGATTTTGGCTTTGTGGCTTATGAGGGGTAGATGGAATGCAAGTATCAGAATGGCAAGTGCTGTGAGACCATACCCTGTGCATCTCAGGACCTGCAGCTTTCCCACAGCTCTTCCTCTCAAGCAGAACCTGCGAGGAGCTGCAGAAAGCATTTCACAGTGCCACAAGTCTGTTAGGATTTAGGTAGAAAACGTTACCAGTGTTACCAATGATAATAACATTACTGATAATTCCTTGTGGAATGCAGAACAGTATTTCAGTATTTCAGTCGTGTACAGTCATAGCTCACTCTCCTCCTCCTGGACCTGCCTGCATTTCTGGATGATTTCTTTCAGATCTGCCATCCTTTATAAAGTGTCAGGTAGCAAAGCATGGCTTTTGGATATAGGTGCCTCTATGTTGGAAAAAAATTCATTATATATTGTGTCACTCCTCAGGGAAACAAGAGGGTTTTGCTGTTGTTTTTTGTTTTGGTTTGGTTTTTTTGATAGGGTTTTTGGTTGGTTTTGGGGGATTTTTGTTTGTTTGTTTGTTTTCGTGGGGTTGGGGTTGTTTTTTCTTTGTTGTTTTTTTTTGTTTGTTTGTGGTTTTTTGGTGAAGGTTCTCTTTTTTTGTGGGTTTGTTTGTTTGTTTATGTTTTGGTCTTTTTTTTTCTTCTTTGGTATACCTGAAGGAAATATATCAAGTTAGTTTTTTGCCAGATACTCCTGCTAGGCAGTACCCTTTAGCAGTGAGCCAGAAGCAGTTGAATTGTGATTAATTTATGCAAGGAAATGGGAAAAGGATGGGAAAGATAATTGAAGTAAAATATGATCCTGTTTCATCCATACCTTGCACTTGGCAAAGGTGTGAAACAGTAAACTGGGCAAAAGCACATGGGACAGGCAGTTTTCACGGCTCTAAGTGCTTGAGTTGCCACAAACACTGGCCAAATCCAGTCAGTGTATTTCCCCTTGGTCATCTGAAGCTGATCTCTCAGAGGAGCAAGGACAAAGTTGTATTTTATGAAGCTGCTTAGGGAAGGCAAATCCAATTACATCTGTTGTTATCTATCTGATTAGTTGCAAGTTTAGCCTACCCACTTTTGTTATAATTCTGATATATATGCTATATTCCCAAAGGAAGTTACTTGATCCATCTTGCTGTCAACAGTCACTCTTGTTCTAACATGAAAACCCACAGACTCTGTGTCCCTAATAGCTTTCGCCTTTTCTAAAAATGCAGTGACTATAGTTTGCATCATGACTGATTAAATAAAAATAAAGTTTTGATTACTGTCTCTTGTATGAGTGTTTTCATGCCAATATTGCTATCCAGAAAATCTGTCAGAGAGTGATTATCATCTCTGAACATCTTGACCATTACCTCTACAGCAGAGAGATCGTACAGGAGAATCCTGTATATCCAAGAGAAGGAGAGCTCTAATGAGCTGAGCTGCAAGGACAGACCATTGTTGGGCAGCCATGGTCCTTATAAAGTTCTCATTTTCTAGTCAAATAGGAGATCCTTGTATTTTATCTCTTCAAGTCTACCTACCAAGCAGTTACTGCTATGTGCAAAGGATAACATGTGAGTACAGGTCTTCAGGACACCAGTTCACAGAATATTGGGAAGGCAGGGCCGTAACTGCAGACCTGCTACTTGATAGCTCTGCAGATCTTTGTGCCCTCTGCCCCCCAGGAGCAGAAGAAGGCTGGGAGAGCAGACTGCCCCAGAAGCCCCTAATGCCACCACCCTCGTGCTGCAGTCACAGAGCAGCCTCACACTTCCACACCTCCTCACCAGCAGGAGGACAGAGCACAGGAATGCATCAAGCTCACAGTAAATGCCAAGGAAGTTCAGTGAGGTGAGAGACATCATATCAGGTGAAAAATGGAAATGATTATACAATTTATGTGGTGTGTGTAAATCTGCCAGTGCAGTAATGCTAGGAGGGGAAAACAGCAATGAGAATGAAGTGCCTGGGAGAGCTCATTTCCTGAGTTTGCGCATGTCAAAATGCAGCGTGCAGAGTGGATCGCCACATGACACAGCAAACTGCAGGGAATGTACACAGTCTGAAACAGTAACAAAGATTAACAGACGAAGTCAGAGTGATTCTTTTAAAAATATGGCGTTCGTATTGAACCATGTTAAGATTTCCTAGTAATTACTGAATACTGAGTGACCTAACCTCACTTTGCAAAATGGTGTGTGTGAACTACTGTGTTTCACGAAGTGCAAATTCTGTAAGTATTCATTAAGTAAGAACCTCTTATACTTCATAAAATCAATTTCAGGCTTCTGTAGTATTATTTGAAAATGTATTTTAGAATACTAGAAAAACACATGTTAAATACTTTGAAAATCATGATTTTGGTGTAAGATTAATGCATCCTCTGAAACTTGAGTTACAGTTTACCTAAACACTTCTTCACCCTGAAGATAACAAAAAGAGCTGCTTTACAACAATTATTTTTGTGATGTAGAGCCAAAGAACAAATGAGTTTACAGACTAAGTATTGATTGGTTGCAGCATATTAAGTTGAATTAATGGCACATGCTGTTGAAACTATAGTGATTAATAGCAAAATGGGATTAGACTGCTAATTCTGTGTAAGAAAGAAAGAATGACAGCAGTCATTATTTATTTTGTTGTTGGGTAACTCTGAGAAAAATGGCTTAGGACATTGCAACGTGGAGTTAAAAATTTTAGGATGAAAATTTGTTGCTTACCAATACATTCCTCACATTTTAAATAAACTGCCAGTGTCATCTCCTTGACTTTTGGGTACTGGTAAATGCACTTTGACAGAAGCAATATGAAGACTAGTAAAATTTTGTTCTTCAGTTAATGAAAGAGTATTTTCCTAAGAAGGACAATACTGGACTAAATAGTTGCATTTAATAGCACAATTTTCTGACTGTTTTGTTCTTATACCTAAGCAAAAAACAATTTATTTAAGCACTTTTATATTTTGAGAGATCAATACTTAGAAATCAGTTGCAAACCAAGGTGCAATCAACTTAACAAACATATATGACAACTGCTGAAGGTCATCTCAAGTTCCAGATATAAAAGGAAAAATTGTTGCTACTTACTACGTTTTTGTAATGAAATTTATATTTTGTCATGTTATAAATACCAATAGCTGATTATTGTATTTAATATTTAAATTACCTTATACATTTTTTCCCAAAAATATTTTATTATTTAATAGTTTTTTAGCATATTTTTCTGAAATTGTTTTAGGATTACTGAAAACCTATGTAAGAATTACATATTATATTTTTCAAAATGCACATGTAATGGAAAAATTTCCACTAATTTTTTTCTTGTGCTTGTATTGTATTGAGTCTTCTCATGTGGAAAAACATTTCTTACTGAATTTGGACTTTTACACGCTATTTATTATGTGCCGTGTCAGAATCAAATCAAGATTAAAAAATTACTGTTAAATATTCATTGTTCTGATAGTTTTCAGTTTCAAATTTAAAAAAACCCCAACCCTACGACATCAAATCTATCCCACTCTCTAAAGTTATGGTCTAATCTACGTTAGTTTACGTTAATCAAATATAACATCTTGTGCCTTCATTAATTTAAGAAACTTTATGTCGGTGATGGGATTGATCACCAATAAACATGATACAAAACAAACTACCCAAGTAATTACAGGCGGTTGTTATCAAAAGATCCTAGGTTTGGATATTGTATGCCTAAGTGCTCTCCATATGCAATCTGTTTTTTGCTGTGAATATTTTAAATATTACGTGAAGCTATATTAAAAAAAATAGGGATAGAAACAAAATGGAAACACTAAGATAGAGAGACCTTAGAAATTAAAAAAAAAAAAAAGAAATCTGCTGGAAAGTAGATTTTTCCTGCAGAATTCCAAAGGCCTGTTCCTTTTCAAGAAGCATGAGAAATAAATGTAATATAAATCTCTCTTTTTAATTGGTCTCACTGCCAGCTAAAACAAGTAAAGCAGATGGGAAAATGTTGGCATCTTTCCGGCTTTTATTCTGGGGCACTCAGTAGTGTTTGCAAGTGTTTTGAACAAGACTTTGGGGTGTTGTTTGCTCTGTTCTGACACGCAAGTGATCAGTTTGCTGTAGGTTCCAAAAAAAAGCAGAGAGACAAAAGAAGAATGCCAGCATATCAAGAAACACACTTCATTAATTTTTTGAAGGAAAACTCACTAACATTGCATTTTATAGTGTTATCTGCTCTATGCCCTTTAAAAAGAGAAATTTCGAATTGTGGAAATTAGGATTTCCATTTATAAATACTACTGCTTTTCAAAGACTGCTGTTTCCCAGGCTGTTCATTGCAATCATTGCAACATAAGGGTGAAAACTGACAGGCTTCATCTGTAGCTCTTTTCTGACCTTTAGTGAGCATCTCTGGAGCATTTTCTGTATTTAGTGGCAGATATATCCCTTCTTTCATGAGGAAAATGGAGGCCTTTGAAATACATAAATTTAAGATTGAGATTCTTCAGAGGAAGACTGTTGTATGCTAAGATCAGTATGGAGCTGCCTCTCCCACTAGTTTCTATTGGAGTTCTCTTCGAAGATCTCAGTGTTGTCAGGGGAAGTTACATAACATATGTGTTATGTTGTGTTATATTAATTTACAGGCACTGAAATGATTCTCATTTTTAAGTGCCCAAGCAGAAACTTCTTAAGTGCCAACACAGTATCATGAACTCTCCAGCCTTTTCAATCATGAAAGCTATTTTTCATTTGTTCAAATATCACAGCTTGAAAAGGACAGCATTTCTTCCAATTTCCATTTATGTTGTCAGTATCTTCAAATGAGAGAAAGGATTGTTCATACCTTACTAATGTAGTAATTACAAGGTTAGGAAACACAAGGCTTAAGTATCTAAGATTTTGTGGGCCCAGTCTGTGAGCCAATATCCAATTTTATTTCAAAAAGTCTTTCTACATAAATACTGAGCATATGTTAATTGTTCAGTTAAAATTAAAGAAAAGAGAGGGAAATAACATTTAAAACACTGGTACTATTATACAACAGGTTACACAGATCCTGGAATATTTAATGTTAAAATTTCCTGGTTACATATGTCTATGTATACCTACATGCATACATATATATAATTGTAAATAATGCATAATACTTAATATTCCATTAAACCATTTACCACATGTCTGGTAAAAGATTAATGACTCTATTCCCCTTGTTACCAAGTATTATGGGATGAAATTGGGCAGTAGGAAAAAAAACCTGCAGCATTAACCTCTAAGAGTTTTATAAAGCATTAATAAAACAGGAAGGCTAATTACCCTGATATACTTTGTCCTATCATAGACTGTAATAATACAGAATTGCCCAAGAGCTACAGAGTTTTGGATCTTCAGAGAAGATTAGTATCCCTATGCAATGAAATTCTTCTACAATGCTGTTTCACTATATTGTATAAATTGCTTCATAAATCAGATTACTAAATTATACTTGGTGTTTCTAAATAAGCCTTCATCATGGCAGGAGTTTAAATGTCTTTTAAAATACTATGCAAAAATCTTGCTGTGAGAAGAACTACTGCCTAAATATATTTGTGAAGAAAAGCATCACTTATAGCTACAAGGAAAACAAGGTGCTTCATCAATTATTTAATACATAATTTGCATATATAATTTGTAAAATAAACAGAAGAAAACTTCTATTAAAATATGCAAAACAAGGTGTAATCTGATTGAATTATGGATGGTTAAAATGAATTTTTATCCGGATAGGAAGCTGAAGCTGCCATTAACTAATTTTCATATACAATTAAAAAACATTACTGGTTATTCAAAATGAATGTTCATACTGTAGGCTAAATTGACATTCAATTCTGTTATTTTCAAAGTCAAAGGCTTAAAAATAAGCAACTTGCTTTTTAGGAATTACAATTCTGTATAAATTAAATATTCATGCAAAATTTAAATATAAACTTTAATACATTTATATAGCATCCTTGGCTTAAGTTCTTTATAGAGCTCTGTTAAAAATATAGATGTGGGCAGTAAATAGGATGGAAAATGAAGTCTTGATAGATTCAAATAATGTATGTAAATTATGAAGGCATTCAGAATTTGTGGGTGGGTGAATTCAAAGTTCTAGAATGTAAAAAATATGAAAACAGCTTTAATTAAAGAAAGAAGTATGATACTGGTCTATGCAGTGAAGGTATGCTGCAGAATATAGACACCCTTACTCTCAAGTCCTTTGGAAGAGTCAGAGACTTCCCACCTCCTGCAAGGAGATTTCCACTTTCCACAGAGGCAATATCATATTGCACTTGTGTATGTATTGAGATCCTGATTTTCTAAATCCTCATTGTGGGAGAATATCTTCAGAATTTGATAGAAGGTCTTGGACTATTTTCCTTTTTCAGAATTTATTCTGTACATTATGAAACACTTTGGAAAATCTTTTCAACTATGTTGGCGCAGTATCTCACTGTCTGTTGTTAGCCTGTCATGCTGGCATGTATCTATTCCTGCAGCTCTTCTGAGCAGAACTGCAAAGTGCCAGTGTCAGATACGCTTGGAACAGGGAAGTTTTATTAGGTGACAGCTAATTTATCAGCTTCAGCACAGTTTGTGTCCACTTCCCAAAAAGGGAAGTAAAAAATTTATACTACACTATGTATTAGTTTCCTCAATAATGTGCATTTAGGAGCTTGAAATATTTTTGGAATGGGAACAAACACAACAAGAAGGAACTAAAATGGAAATGAATACATTGGTTTACTTTTGGCAGGAAAGGACTGGTTGCCAGGGGGAGGGAATTATTCAGCATGGTATGTCCCCCCAGTGAAATCGATAGAACAAATTGTTTGTTTGTTCTTAAACAAACAAACAAGCAATAAGGTTACTCAGATACTTGTTTTTTAAAAAAAACACAAATGGAAAGAAAAATCCTGGAAAAGTCCAAAACTACCTGTGTAAGTTTTCTGTTTTATGTTGGCATACTTGAAAAATAAGGGACTCTAAGTGTGGTGCTCTGGCTCATATGTATGCCTCTATCGTACAAGCCATCTGAACTCTGATAAGAGTGACAAGATCAATTTTTCATATATCAAAGTAATGTAAGTTTAAATACACATGATGGCAATCAAAAATGTTTCATTCTGAAATGTTTTAATCTATCAGGAAATAAGTTAATCTCAAAGTCCACATTGTTTCTGCTAATACAAGCACTTGTTTGATTTCTGTCTTCACTGTCACAATATTTTCTGCTTCAGGCTTCTAACATGAAAGAAGTACTCCTGCATAAGCAAAAGAGATATGTCAAAAAAGTATGCATATCTTCCCTAGTTTAAGGTTTTGGAACTGAACTCTGATGCTCAATGCCTCTGCTAGAGGAGCTATAAAGTCAGTGAATTAACAAATTCACAAGAGCAAAACAGTATGGTTTCTCTAAGACGGCATTTTATGTGGCATATATTATTTTATTCTCAAAGCAACTTTTTATTACCATATCAGCTTTGCTTTCATGTTTTTGAAGTCATATGGTAAACCTGATTCATAGTGAGAAGTCACATTCCTTTCTCAATTCTACCAGACCTGGTTTTCTGTAGTCTGCAAATGTATCTGCAGTGCGGAACATCAGAGGCTAAAATGAAATCACTTATGTTGAGATTAAAAATATAGCATGAAGCAGTGCCAGCTGCTTCGTATTACTCTGTTGTATCTATGGAATATACTAAAAATTGAATCCACATTTTAGGGTATAAAAGTTCAAAAGCACTTAAAATACAATAAGCGGTAGTAATTTCTGGTGTAGTCCTCAAGCAGAAGTACTCGTGTAAGATGGGCTTGCTTTGGCAGAGGATGGAGACATTTTGGAGAGGCAGAGCTTGAATCCCACACCACTCTTGTTACGGAAAACAGAACATGCCCTCAATTTCAGTAAGGTTTGCTATAAATTTTTTTTCTGTTTTTCAGTCTTTCAGTTCTTATTCTGCCATTGCTTCTTGTCTTACTGTATGTACTGCGTCTTAGTTTTGTTCAGAGCAGCCCATATGATGCTGTGTTTCATATTTGGGACCAAAACAATGTTGATAACACATTGTGACTCACTGAACAGTGCTTACACAGTGTTCAGGCTTTTTCTAGCTACATTACTGTCTTTCTTTTTCGTACTTTTTTTCCTTTCTTTTGAAATTCTGTCATTACTTTTAAACTGTCTGACTGTTGCCATTTAAATCCAGCTCTTGTTCCCTCTGTGTTTGAATCAGGCAACTGGGTTTCTACTCAGGAAGGCCTGGAAGAAGAAGAGTAGATGATTGTTCAAGAAAAGATTAGCTCTCAGTTCAACACCTAAAACTGGATATTCATTGGTCACTAGAAGTGGAAAGTACTACAGGCATGGCACACTTCAAAGTCTTAGGTTTTGTTAAACTTGGCATGTATTTGGGATGTATTACTTAAACATGTTTCTTTCAATCACCTTGGATTACTGTTTCCCAAACGTGTCCATTCGGCCATTTTTAGTAGATGATGGAAGAGCAAAATGTGCATCCTTGGCACAAAGGTCACTTTTGCAACAAATACAAGTTTTGAAGGTGGTGCTAATACATTCCCATAGAAAAGGTGTTTTTTTTTAGTGTGGAGAACTGGATTTTCCTTGTGGCTCTCTCAAAAGCGAATTAGATGAATAAACAATAATTTCAATTTAATACTATTAAAACAAGAATAAATAAATCCAAAGCAGATGCCTGAAAAATAAAAATTAAGCCCCAACTGCCTCTGTTTGATAGTTACGTACAAGTGAAAGAAAAAATAAGAAAAGACATTTCTGAGCAACTTTAAACCAATTGAAAACATCAGCCCTGCCAATAATATTGCCTATAATATTTATGTGTTTTTTGTTCAGGTTTTGCCATCCACTGAAGTGCCTTCCCTAAAAGAAGTATTTACACATTACATTCAGTCTTTGGAGAAGCAGTATACAACCTCACTGATGATCTTCTGAAATATTAGCAATGAGTGAAATATTCAGGATGAGTGTCACAGACATTTATCAGCTCAAGGCATGGGAGCTCAAAATTCACCTTTTGAGAGAACTGATAAAACATATATAGAGAATATAAGGAATAAAAGAAAGACTGCTCATTTTCTTGGATAATTTTGGTTAGAGTTTAACAAAAGTAAAATAAAAAAGTGTGAACTAACTGTGTCAGCACAGGATAGTTTACTGCTAGTCTAGTGTTTGAATTATTTCCTCACTTACATGTAAGAGCTTTCACATGTCTATGACTTTCACACACACCTATACAAGTGTTTCTAAAAGGTCCAAACCTCCACAATTCTCCCTAGTAAACAGTCACTTAGCTTGTTCCAGTATGTGTTGGTGTAAGACAACACAGTAGTCTCTCTTTGCCTTCTTTGCTGCTTATTCTTAAGCTTCTTTCATTAGTGCAAACTGTTCAGTACACTCTTTGACACTCATTTTGTTGGCAGAAGTTGCCTCCAGCCTTGCAATTCTGTTCTCTTTCCAAGTTTTTGCTGCCTCCTGCTGAATCTATATGGGAGAGGCCCTCATAAACTTTCTGAACGATACATTTAAGCTGGAACTAAGAGGGCATAGATAAGTAGAAAGCCTCTCCTGGTGAAGAAATTAACATGGTAAATATTGAGGAAACCATTCAGTGCCAGTAGCAGGTTGAGCAGATGCAGCTTGAGCTGCAAGTTGAACTCTGGTGGCAGAGCCCAAAAACTGGGCAAATAAACTTTGCAAATAAAGGGCATGGGGACCTCTGGCCCAGCCAGGGGACTGGACGCTCAGAGGCATGGCAAGAGCTGAGGACTCTGCTGGAAGAGCCCAGAGCTTGGACTGTGAGGGTATAAAAAGCCTTGGGTTTTCATTTTTTCAGGATCCCTCCTTAGCGGCACCAGCTTAAGCTGTTATTCTGTTGTTGCACCATGATTAAATTATTTTCAGGATCCAGGTCTGAGACTCTGCTGTGGGAAACCAGGGGTTGAACCAGAGAGGAAACCTGGTCTAACTGTGAGAGTGGGGTGTGCGGGGAGTGAAACGGGGACCCATCGGATCACTGGAGCTGCCCGCTGCTGAGGGACTTCAGTCCCTGCCGTGAAAGTCTCTGGTGGCGGGAGTGTGACTGCCAGTGTGTGTCTCCTGGATGGTCAGACAGGAAAGTTTCCATAACAATAAAAATGTAAAAACAGAAAAATTGCGTATAATTCAGACAACAGTTGTGTGTATTCAGATGATGAAACCTTTTGGATGAAAATTAGAGAGGAAGAGATGTTAAAGGGATATGACACAGTTTGCTCTAACAGCAAGCGTAGTAATACTTCATGCTTAAAATGCTGTTTTCTACCAACTAATAAAAAGAGCCCATCTGCTGCATACCAGGTAACTAAAGCTCATAAGGAAAAATGCTTGGCAAAAGGAGAAAAGGAAAATCTGCCCTGTTAGCTGGAATTGAATTATGGTTTTAGAATTCTCCAGTACTGTAGCAGCTATTTTTTATTCCATATCAACGTATTATATATGTTAAGTACAGCAGACTTATTGGTCTAGTTGCATTCCTATGGCTCAGAGCATATCTAAGATGACTATTCAGTCTAACAGTAAATACTTTAGTCCTCTTTCTCTGGACACTTTTTTATAATAACAGCATGATAACTATAGATATATTGGAAAAGCATAGTGATTTTCTCTCACAAAAAGTAGGAACAACATCTCGATGAGTGACATGGTTTTGTTAAAGCCTTATACTTTTAAAATAACTTGTAACTTGTTTCTCACAAAAATATATTTACATTACATTACAGTAGTGGTTTTGGTAAAAGTCCAAGCCTAGTCCTAATTTTTCATATTGTTGGGAATGTCTTCTCCATGTCCATCAGTAGTCCTGGCTAATAGTATAGGTAGTCTGTGTTTCAGGGGACAATAGAGTTGCAATTTTTTCTTTTATCTTTAATTTCTTGTGTAGACGGAATGAAAGGTTTGTTGAGGTAGTTGTGTATTATTATGCAATTGAAACTGTTTGTTAAACAGTTACAAACTGTCTTGCTCTCCGTCAACTATCAGATACTATTTTTGTATATCTTTTGTCTGTACAATAGAGGCTGAAAGCACTTTAATTGACAAAGGCTCAGCTAGAATTCATGGATGCCTCCTGAGCTACTGCAGTGTTCTCCCACCCTTTGCAAACAACACTGCTGAGGGTAACAAATTCCCCTGGATTAGAGGAGTAGCAGGACTAGCTTTAATACTGGTGGGATGTCATCAAGTCTCTATAGCCAGTAATACACAGAGTACTCAAAGGTAATTATAGTTGTTAGTATTTAAAAGCTGTAGAAATGGTTATATGAATAGGTTTAGCACTTGGACTATATGAATGCCTCTTCATAGACACAGAAAAAAATTTTAAAAAAAGACCAAAATATCTTTTACAGGAGAGTTAAAGGTCAATTCCTTTTCTGATTTAAAAGGTCAATCTTTATAATAACAAAGAGCAGAGTCATTTCCAAGAATTATCTGGGAAAAAGTGGTTTTTAACATCAGAAAAATTATTTTCCACTGACATTATTCTAAAATGATGGTTGATTAAATTGGTTGTGCTAAGGCTTTAACTTTGAAAAATAAACTAAAGCATAATTTCAGTAGTGAAATTTACAGAGCACAGGATAGAGGGGCTTAGGCTGGAGAGCACTGAGTAGCCATATCTGTCACATTGTAATCAGCTTGATCTTGAATTATATTTTCCAAATAAATTCAAATAAAACAATTATTCATAGTTACGTCTTAGAAATTAATTATAAAATGTTTTAACTTGTGGCCTTTTTAAAAAAAGGGAAGAAAAGACCTTGTCAAATTCCATTTCACAGTGTTTTAACTGGAAAAAAAATCTTCATGAGAGCTTAACTATAATGGCTTGAATGGTTGCATAGCTGTTTAGAATTCCCCACAGGCAAAGGGCTGCACACCATTACCTGTAACTGTTTAGCTGAAGAAAAGCAACAGCTTTGAATCCAAAAGAAAGGGCTTTTGGGACCTCGTGAAACAATATACATGCAATATCAGTACAAAATACGCGCCTCTTGTTTCTGACAGTTATACACCTGTCACAAAGCAGAGAAGAGCAAACTCAGTTTGTCAGTACAATGGCGATTGCATCAAAGATTCACAGCATGTTTACAACAGAGAAAAAAAACTCACAACACCCCCACCCCCCAAAAAAAACCCCAAACCGAAACAAAAAAAAACCCCACCCCATATCTGGGTAGAAACGATAATTTAAAGAAAATAATCTGGCAGCAATAAGTCTTAAATGCATATGTTTACATTCTTCACAATATCGAGCACTTCTTCTGAGAAAGATGGCAAAAGAGAAGAAAATTATTAATTGAGAGCTTAAGACTAAAAATTGATGTTGTAGTTCACATGCTTAATTTTTGACAGTTCCTCAGTGGGATCTCTGTTAGCCCTTGTCTTATAAGAGAAAAAGGTTGGCAAAATTTATGTTACATGTAAAACACCAGTTTCTACACCAAAGTTCCGTTTAACAGGGGAAACCAAAGAGAGTGCTGTTTTGTGACAGTAATGTAATGGATCCTTGTTTTAAATATATAAGGAGTAAAAATAGTTATGAAGAAGAGAGGCAAAATGCTTGATATTAGAACCTTTTCATAGAATTTCAAAGAGCAAAGATGACTTCAAATCTCTCCTGTTAATGCTGTTTAGGTAAAAAAGATTGTTTTGCATAATGATCACTTAACCTTGTGGGTCATACGAATTGCTAAGGCTTCTGTAATGCTTATTGTTTGGTTTCACAGCCCAAATGATCATAGTGATGTGTATGTACTACAGTTTGACTATTACTTTTCATCAAACTGAAATTTTTCATTTTTGATTGTACTGTCTCTTGGAATATAATATATTACAGAGTAATATTTTAGGTTCTCTTACATAATTTGTTCTAGTTGTCAAAATATATTTATTTAACAACGTATTAGAGCTGAACAAAAGATTTTGGTGCCCCTCCTCCTGAGGCAATGCCCTAACCAGCTGGTTGGAGCCATTCAGTTCTAATTTTCTGAGGTAGTGGTAAGGGATTTGGAAGTTTTGTTTTTTGTAAAAACTAATTTCAGAATTGTTAGAAGCCTACTAGCTACAGCAATCATGTAACAATGGTAATTACAGGTATTTGATCAAGTCAGAGGAAGAAACTGAGTAATTTTTCCCTGCCCCAAATAAGGAGTCTCCCTGTACAAGAACTGAACAATACTACCTTCTGTGACGTAATGTCCAACACGCCTAGTCAACTGTTTCTTGGTTTACTTTTTCTATATCAGAAGTTCACCTTAACAATTTTGGTTTGGTTCACAGAAAATTGAGATAACAGAGCAGATCAGTGTTAAGTTGCTATCCCAGTGTGTAGTGGTTCATCTCTGAAGTACAACATGAATAATTTTTGTAATAGCAATTTCTGTGTCAGACAAGATGCTTGTTACATTTTTTTTCAGATTTCTTTTTCCCCAGAAGTGGAAACCATGGAGCTGCAAGTGCAGAACTCCTGTTTTTTTGTAGGGGCTGCAGTAAGGGTCATTCTTGCTTGAATAGTACCCTGAAAACTTAATGATTGGTCAAGAATCAGCGTTAGACAAAATTTTCAAAATGTTATAAGCAAATAGTACGATGGGTTGCACCATCACTGAATTACTGTAAAGAAAGTTTACAGAACCTCAGGAAGCAGTTTAGTGTCTTGAATAATTGAGAAGTGCCTCATGTTTAAATTGCAGTGAAGTAGTGCCTGAGTTTGACTCCAGAACTGAACTTCTAAAGGCTGCTTTAGAATTTATGTCTGTTTTGTCTCTTTATGTTTGTCTCCAAGTTAGCTGGAATGCCAGTTTTGATTCAGAAGCATGGAGCTGAATTGTGAATGTAGCACTGTGCTAACGAAACCTTAATGCTTTTGTGTCAAAACACACATCCAGCTGACTTGATGCACTTGCATCATGGTAAATATCTCATCAGAAGTCTTCGCAGATGTGATTTATCCAGTAATAAGACAAATGATAAGCATTTTAGAACAAACTCTGGACAGTAAAATTTGGAGAAAAATAATTTTTTTTCTTTGAGAAAATCTTGTGCAAATTTATTAAGATGAGAAGGTCTCTGGTATAATCCAAATCCAGTTATTCATGACACATAGCATTAATTACTGTACTTGTAATTCATCCATTTTCATATTTTTACACCAATTGCATATTTTACCATGTACATGCATAAAAATAAAGCCAAATGTAAACTTAGGAAAATCGAAGTTCAAGTTTTGTTTACAGTATCTGACTTAAAATTTCTTCTGTTGGAATTCTCCTTCATCCTGTTAAAAGGCTTACTCAGGGAGCACAACAATATAAATACATAAATGTACAATGGTTATGCCATGCATTTTTCATCATCATCTTGGGATAATGCTGTTACCTTGTTCTGTTTGCTGCAATCTGGTAACAAATATTGGTGGGAAACACAAGCTAACTCTTTCTGCAAGCCAGAGATGACTCATTATAAAACCCCTGTAGCCAAATCTGGTGTGATTTCCTGCTCATAGCACTGCCTGTCAGGGTGAAGATTGAGCTACAGCTGCATATACCATAAGCCTTTTTCAGTGCCTGAGAAACAGAAACTGGTTTTAAATCTTGCATATATGGTAAGAATATATTTCTTCACAAAGATAACTAAAACTTAACTTTTTTTTTCCTACACTCTCTGAACAAGCATAAAATGAAATAGATCCAGAGGTTAATTATGAGTTGCTTTGAATTTCTTCCTGGCTGTAAACTTGTAGAGGCACTCTAATAGAGTTTCAAGAATTTGACATATTTAATTTAATCACATGGATTACTTCAAACAAACTATTTTGATGGAGATGTAGGTTTTTCTGTTGAAGTTTGGATTTATTTACTTTTTTGGCAGCTTATAAATGATTTTTTCCTTGGTCTTATCTCATGCAAGGCTTCACAGGAAAGTGATATAAATAAACCCATTGTTATGATCTGTGGGGTTTTTTTTGTGGGGTTTTTTGTTGTTTGGTTGTTTGGTTGTTGGGTTT